>JAJOZX010004162.1:295000-450884 GCA_023014485.1 Bathynomus jamesi
CAACACTGTGGTTCACTGTTTAATGGTGAAACTTATAGCCTGGTATCTGTGGGATGTGGGAATAGGCTCGCCACAGGTCACTGTAGATTGTCGTTTCTGGCAGAATCGATGCTCGGATACACTCTTCAAGTGTCTCACGGTTGCGACATGGGACAGCATAGAGGAACACCTGCCGAGTCTCGCGACACACACCGCCGAAAACCTACTGCTCCGGTAGCACTCTTCCTCGATTGTACTTTCGTCTGGAGTATACTGTTTCGTCAATTTCTACAATTGTTCCAGGACCACCTATCTGCGCTGGGTTACGAAGTATATCCTCTGCACATACTTCTCTCATGTAGCTGTTATAATCAACAGCGGTGTTGTGGTTAATTTCCAACTCCTCCTCACAAAACCGGATAGTTGTTAGTTCCTTGACCCACGAATAAATGAATACAGCTACGGTTGAAAGCGGAAGAGTACCACCTTCAAGCCATGTTCCTTTCCTCACTGACACAGATTCGTTGCAACCTTTCTTGCCACAGCGCCACTGGGCGGTTCCACTGGAAACAGCGATATTCATTTCGTGTTTTCGCCGACATAGTTTCTTCTTTGGTATGATATTCTTCTCCTGAAAATAGCTCACTGCGTCCTCCTCGTTTTTAAGTTTGTTCCACAAACTTTTCAAATTGTCCACTCTATCGCTCATGATTGTTTGAATTAGTTCCAATGGAAAAGAGAAATAACATTACTAACATTTACAATAACAACACAATACATAACAACATAACAAATTAGTGAACATTTAAATAGGGAAAAACCAATCTTTACTTAACCTAACCTAACCTAACCTAACCTAAAAATTCAATCTTTAAAGGGTTGTAACTTTTTTATTATTAATTTCTCCAAAAATGGTTCTGATTTTCGTAATCGGCATGCAAAACTACGTCTGTGTAGGAATTTAAAATAAAATCGAACCATGTGTGTCAAACGGAAAAGACCCGAAAGATGTTTACCGAAAGTAATAGCGTGAAGGTGAAAGAACTGGAGACGACATATTGTATATTGCTAGGAGAAAGTCTGCTGAAAGATCTAATAGCGGGAAGATATGAGGACAAAAAACCGCGAGGAAGAAAGGGGAAATCGACGCTTGACGACTTGAAGGTCGGGAAAAGTTATGACATTAAGAGGATGGCGAAAGACGGAGTAGTTTGGCGGGAGTTAGACCCATGAACTGGCCATGCCCATGAGCAGAACTTTGAAGAAGTGTAAGAAATACATTCCTAAGAAAATACATATGTTTCATACCATTTATACATTCATCGTAACTTTTATGTAATACCGAATTTATTACGGAACATTAATGCGACTTTTCAGCTTTAAAATATATGGTATTATTATAGTATTACACCCGTCTAACGTCCAGCAATTATTATATGTTCATTAAGTAGATTTTTTAATTCTAAGACACTTTTCTTCTATAGCGTTTCCATCGCAAATGCTTGGTTTTTGAGATATAAATTTTTTTTTCGTGTGTACCTAGTGTGTGTTCGTACGTTCGTTTGGTGTGCGTGCGCGGCTGACCGTTACATGTCTGCCCAATCACTGCGCTCCATCCATTTCGAATTTGAATTACTTTGCTACCGGAATGGCTTCGTGTGACACGTGCTCGTTCGATTATTATCGCTTTCTACGAAAATTTAGAAAAAAGTGTTGAGTTTCTGCGTGCTCACGGTGTTCTACCGACAGTAGTGAAGTGTCCACATTGTAAAACGGAGTGTACATATCGTCAAGACCAGAAACTGTAGCGTTGTAGAAAAAGTTACGTTGTGCCTAAAACGAAGAAAAGACGGTACTGTGATTATTCTGTCTCAGATTTAAAGGTTCTTTTCTAGACAATACTAATATTCCTCCGTGGAAAATTGTTCTCTTTGTGAATCATTTCCTCAGCCATTTATAGGACCACAGAACTGTGGTGGAGTGCCTGAACCTGTCTCCAAATTCGTGTAGACTGGCGATCGTTTTGTAGTGAAGTTACGGACGATTGGTCTTCTAACCAGGAACCGATTGGTGGTGAAGGGATTGAGGTGGAAATAGACGAAACTTTGATTGTTCACCGCAAGTACGAGAGAGGTCGGTTCTGAGCCAGGTTTGGTTGTTTGGTGGTATTGAACGACTCAGTAAACGTCGGTTTGTTGTGCCGTTAACGGACTATATTGGTGTGAAACGCGACAAAGGAACACTCATTCCACTCATTCAGAAGTACATTAGGCCTGGCTCTGTGATTTATAGTGATTCCTGTGCTGCCTACAAGACTATAAGTGATTTAGGTTACAAGCATTTTGTTATTAATCATTCTAAGAATTTTGTGGATAACGAGAATATCGAAATTCACACAGAATATCGAAAGATTTTGGCGGGATTTAAAGGAGTGGGTTAAGAGGCCAGGTATTCGGTCAAAATATCTATACCAATACCTGGCAAGATATTTGTTCATTTCTTCAGTTAAAGACAAGCTACTCCACCAATTCTTTATTCAGGCGGCCAAGTTATGCCCACCTCTCTCAGACCGGCAGCGACCCCTTACAACCCAGCAACTGCCTTCTGATAAGTCGGAAGACGAGGAAGAGCCTCAGCCTGCCCCTGCACGTGAATAAGGTAATTCCTGTTTTTCTTTTAGGTTAGGTTAGGTTTAGTTAGGTTAGGTTAGGATAGGTTACGTTAGGTTAGGATATGTTAGGTTAGGTTAGGTTAGGTTACGTTAGGATAGGTTAGGTTAGGAAGGTTAGGTCAATTTTGAAGGTGAAATTTGTTTTTCCTATGGTTTTTTATGTTTTGAACGAATCTGACCTTCAAAACCGTCGGAAATGATTCTTTCTGTGATTTCCGCCACCCGGGAACTCCCGGTTCCCACCAGGGTCTCCCCAGATTGCCGGCTGGGGGGGGGGGGTATCTCAAAACGAGTCATTTCCGACGGTTTTGAAGGTCAGATTCGTTCAAAACACATAAAAAACCATAGGAAAAACATAAATTTCACCTCCAAAGGGAGACGGGTGTAATACTATAAATTTACCAAATATATATAGCTGTTCTTAAACACTGCCTCCGCATTCCCTTTTATTTGGCCTCAGTAATTGGGGGGTCCGCAGACCCCCCAATTACTGGGGAGTCAATTATTCGGTCAATAAAACTATAGAAAAGAACGCAGCCATGAAAACCTTAAGCTTCACAAATGTTGATACAATGGGTTCGGATGTGAAGCTTAAGATTTTCTTTGCTGCGTTCTTTTCTATAGTTTTATTGACCGAATAATTGAACCCTCAGTAACTGGGAGGTCAATTATTCGGCCAATAAAACTATAGAAAAGAACGGGTTAAAGAGACGTTTTAGCGACAGTTTTTTAGATTAAGTTAAGTTAGGTTAACTTAAGTTATTAGGATATCGATGAAATTCCCCACCAACGAAATGTGTACATATATGTGTACGTATGTACGTTCGTAACGATGCATGCAAAAAATTATGAAAAATCAAGTGAAAACTGTTAATCTAAATAGAAGTGATATAAGATAAGGTAAAAAGGTAAGATAACATCCAAGAAGCTCACTTCCTCATGACATGGGGGTGAGTGTGCACCAAGGGTCACCTGAGCCAGAGCAGAAACAGAGTAAGTGGCCAACGCAACTCCACCCGATGCCAGCGGCCGGGAGCGAACCACCGACACTGTAACCACTCTAGTGATATGAAAGCGATTACATAAAATTTAGAAGCATTTTGATCTCACGCTTTAAGGTTACAAAACTGAAAAATATATTACATTTATTCTCAATTTGTACATACAGTAAGCCCTCGTCCAAAGCGTGTTTGTCCAGCGCGAATTTGCTTATACACAGAAACATAAATGCGAACAATTATTTGCCGAAAGCGGAAAATTTGATTGTACACGGTCCGCCAAACACGCTCTAATACAGTAGTACTGTACGCGTGCCAATGCGCGCTCTAGTATTTTCTCCTACACTCTCCAACACTCCCGCATCTCCCTCCCTCTCTCGTCACCCCTCGCATCACCCATTGTCTCAGTCCCGCTAACGCGCTAAGTTCAGTGAAGTTTTGTTGGATTGTTTTTGTCGTATTTTGCTGTTGTTTTGCTATTACCCTTAGACAGCAGTATAGCACCAAAACTAAAGCATCTGCGAGTGATAGTGAAGAGAAGAAAAGTCGTAAGGTTATGACATGAACCGAAAAAATAAAGATTCTAGATAAGTTGCTTGGTGGTATGAGCATAACATCACTTGGCCGCGAGTATCACGTGAATGAGTCTACCATACGCACCATCCGAAAGAGTGAAGAAAAGATACGTGCTATTTTCATTTAATATATTTTTATTTATCATATGTAAATATCATTATGTTTATGAGTTTGTTATGTTCTTATTTCATATACAATATAGGTAGGGAAATAGTTATGTGTGAATAAAAAATCTACGTATCTAAGTATTAATGGGAGACTTTACGCGGCCGCGTTCACGTATCCCCATTTATCCCATAAGGCAGCGCTGTCCAACTTGCGGCCCGCGGAATGGACTTTTGCCAAATTTCATTTCTGAATTTTCTTCCCTATTTTGTCATTTCTAGTAGGGAGAACAACATTCAGCGGGTTCCTAAGTCGTATTAACCAACAGTGTATGATTATGGGCAACATCTTGGCCGCGCGTTTTAGAAGTTGGACAGCACTGCCATAAGGTATTAAGTTTGTCCAACGCGGATTTACCAAACGCGCCGTTCTCGAGGAACCTAACCCCCGCGTTGGACGAGGGTTTACTGTATTGTATTAAATACCAGGTGATTACAAATGATTTTCCTGATTTTAAAAATTTATTATAAAAAACCAACAAAGCTACAGCGAAAAGCAAAATATACAAATAAAGAAGAACTCAAAAGTTTTATTTACAAGCTATTGAAGTTCAATATGAGCTCCTTTTGTGACTTCTTTTGAGGTTACAACATTCCTGAATGAGCAATTGCCTGATCGTTGGATCGGGCATGGGAGGCCCATTCCTTGACCGGCTCGTTCGCCCGATCTAACCTCCTCCCCCACCTTGACTTCTTCCTCTGGGGTTATGTCAAAAATGAAGTGTTTGTTTCAATAATGGCAACAAGTTTGGAACACTTGAAGAAAGGATACATGAGGCTGTTAGAAAAGTTCAGTATGATATGCTACAAAATGTATAGAGGGAAACAAAATACCGTTATGATGTCTCCAGAGCCACAAAAGGAGCTCATATTGACCTTCAATAGCTCGTAAGTAAAACTTTTTGAGTTCTTCTGTATTTGTATATCTTGCTTTTCGAAGTAGCTTTGTTGGTTTTTTTAATAATAAATGTTTAGAATTGGGCTGATCATGAGTAGTCACCCGGTATATATGTATTGAAAAAGAAAAAAATTACGTAAAATAAAAACTATTCTATTAATATAAAAGAGATATTAATATTTCTATAATACTTTCTTATTCTTTACTAAATTAGTATTCAATAATAGCATTTATCGTTCAAGAGCTGAGAATCCTTTTGAGCTCACAGGATCAATTTGATGCACGAGCTTTTGTGAATATCAACTAACCTTTCATTCAAGGGTCCTCTCATTGTTGACCAATTCTCGTTTTCCTTATTTGATGATGCTTCTACATATTCCCCTCACAAGTCCTCATGTAAGATATACGAGTGTGTGTATATATATACTAATATATATATATATGAAAAAATACATTCCCCCCCTTCCTACATAGAATATATATATATATATATATATATATATATATATAACACATTTCAACTGCAAACAACACACAGTATAATTAACGTAAAGAACGACGCTTGTATAGAAGAACGTTCCGCGCAAGATGAGGAGGAAGAACGAATTGGTTTCTGCGCGTATGTAGGAGAATTACGACTTCTGATTGATTGAGGCCCATGATGTAGTGGTTATCATATCTGACCGGCAATCGGAAGATCCCGGGTTCGATTCCCGGGTGGTTACCTCATTTTTTCATTTGTTCGTTCTCCCTCCTCATCTTGCGCGGAACGTTCTTCTATACAAGCGTCGTTCTTTACGTTATATATATATATATATATATATATGATAGGGAAATAACTCTTGTCTCGAACGCGAAACACGTCGTGGGGATAAAATTTTCATGTGGCGCATGTACACAGACAGTAAATTCATTCGCAGTCTTTAAAGAAATGGAGATAGCAGACTCGAATGTTACAGAAAAGAATGAAATAATGGAGACATAAGGGTCCAGAATTGTCCCAACGAAAAACCGGGTGGAAGAGAGAGAGAGGACGAAATAACGAATAACAGCATAAGAACGAACAACAATTTAATAACGAATAACAATATAATACGGAAGGAAGATATAGATGAAAGAAAAGACATAAGTAAAAGTTGCGAAGTAGTCAAACTGTCCAACGAGCGAAATGATAAAAAGATAATAACAAAAAACGTAGAAAATAAACAGCCAAAGAAAAATAATGATAAGACCAAAATTAAGAACTTTGAAAATAATAAGAAAACAAGAAGTAGAAGCGTAGAAAATATCGTATGTAAATACTACGCGAAAGGGAACTGCAGATATCGGGATGGGCAATGCATATATGCACATCCCACATTATGCAACACGCATTACACAAGTGGATACTGCAAATTTGATAAGAAATGCAAGTTCCACCATCTTACGGTCTGCAACACCTGTGCAAGATATGGGAGTTGCAAGTACGGAAAAAAATGCAGTTACCACCACCCTCAAAGGAACGCAACGAGTAAACAGAAAAAACGAACATCAAAGAAGAGTGCCAGTTTTTTAGACGCAGCCAATACACTCCAGCTGCTAAATACTATCCAGCAATTACAAAACCAGCTGACAAATATAAGAATCCGAGGGCCGGACAGAAGGCACGCACAAAGGCACTTCATGCGCTATCGGGACAACAGGTACGACAAAGATAAAAAGAGGTAAATTCTCGGAGGACCACAAGGCAACGAAACCGGCACCACCATTGGAAAACAAATCGGAACCACCTGTATGTGAAAACGAAAGAGAAAAAATAAAAATAATCCTAACATAACATTCAGGGCCTTAAATCAAACCATTCCACGAATAAAGTTTTATACCTGAAAGGATTCATGCAAGAAGCCGGAGCAGACTTTGCATGCCTCACGGAAACTCATCTAAAGGACTGCCAGGCGAACTGTGAAAATTGTGAGTCCTGTACTGACAAAAAAGAAATACAAATTGACAACTATAACATCCCCCGAGCCAACAGAACAGTGAGACGTAAAGGAGGATGTGCTAGTTACACACGCGAAAGGCATATGGCAGAAATGACTACAAGTACCTCAAACAGCTACGTAGAATGTGTAGCAGCAAAAGCTGAAAAATTAAATATGGTACTAATTGTAATGTACAGACCCCCAAACACGCCAACCTTAAAATTTTAAGATTTCATTATAGAGTGAAATATAAAAGGATAGGAAAAAATATATGTATACACCAGGACAAGGGGGGCACACGAGAAGACCAGGAGCAGGTAAAAATGGTTATCATAATGAATTTATGTTAACGCAAGAAATAACAGAAAACACAAGAAAAAGCAACTACCTAGAAAGAAAGAACACGCACAACAGAAAGAAGCAAATTCGAAATTTTTAACTTTCACTCCAAAGCTATAAACTGGGAAGATGTTACAGCTAGCATGGAAGTAATAGATTGGAAAACCATTTTCGAGACCAAGACAACGGACGAGATGCTAATGACGTTAGAGGAGAAGACGTTAGAAATGTGGAAAAACATGTCCTAAAAATACAACAAAGAGAAAAGAGAAGCAGGTTCAAGAGACAAAAGATGGCATTGTTCCAAAAGAGAAAAAGAGTGACTGCAAAATTAAGTAACGTAAAGATAACATCAGAAAAATATAAAATGATAAACTGCAAAGTATCGATGACGTTATACAGGAACTAATCGAGAAGCATAATTCGCAAAAAAGAAAGTCCTTTATCTGATGATCTTAACAGAAGTATCTGAAAATATTAAGAGCTCAGTACGAATCATCTTTCAGTATCCCAGAAACTGACAAATTGATATGCTATAGAAAACGCGTTCTTTGAAGAAGAGAACTACAAGGGGAAAGTATAATAGATTTCGACTTTACGACGGAGGATATTACACAAGCCATAGGGAAACTATAAACACACTCAGCGGCAGGACCGGATAAATGGAATGCCACACTGATCAAAACTGCAAGAATGCAATCGCTGAGCCCTATACTGGATATGGAGACGATCACAAGACAGGGGAGAAATACCGGACATCCTGAAGAGCGCGAACATACTCCCAAATATAAAGGAGGAGATCGATCCGAGGCCAAAAACTAGAGCCAGTGTCGCTTACATCTCATCTCACTAAAATATTTTAAAGAATAGTTAGACAGAAAATCTGACTTTTGGAAACTCAGAAAAAATTAAATGATAACCAACATGGTTTTAGTCAGGCAGATCATGCCTATCACAACTAATTGAACACTACAACAACATATTGATGCACTTGAAAGCGTTCGACAAGTGTGACCATAGAATCATAATACATAAACTGAATATATGGGAATAGCAGGAAAAGTAGGGAAATGGATATATAATTTCCTTAGTGAGCGGCGGCAAGTCGTTACAGTACAAGGAGTATCTTCATAAGACTCAGAGGTCCTCAGCTCAGTACCACAAGGAACAGTATTAGCTCCACTACTCTTCATAATCATGCTAACTGACATAGATGAGGACGTTACTAGAGACAGCACAGTAACATCCTTTGCGGATGACACAAAGATCAGTAGAAAAATATGAAACCCAGAAGATGTAGGATCTCTACAAACCGACATAACAGAATCTACAAGTGGACGGAAGACAACAATATGAAGATTAATACTGAGAAATTTCAGCTGTTACGGTACGGAAAAAGAGAAGACCTAAAATCCATGGAATATTATACCCCAAATGTACAGGAAATTCAGAAAAATTCCAGAACAAAAGATTTAGGGGTTGTAATGACAGATGATGCGAAATTTGAAACACAAAATAAGATAGCAGTAAACAGAGCAAAGAGAATAACGGGACAAATATTGAGAACCTTTAAACGAAGGGATAGGAATGTAATAATTCCTCTACTGAAAACCTTGATTATATCCAAATTGGAATACTGCTCGGCCCTAACATCCCCATATAACAAAGAAGACATTAGACAGCTAGAAGGGATCCAGAGAAGCTTCACAGCCAAGATCAATGGGTGCAAAGAACTAAATTACTGGGAAAGGTTAAGCAAACTAGACCTATATTCACTGGAAAGGAGAAGAGAGAGATACACCATTATTTACACTTGGAAAATAATGGAGAAACTAGGCCCTAATCTTACTCTAAACCAGGGGTGGGGAAACTTTTCAGTACCAAGGGCGAAAATCGATAACATAAACACCTCCGCGGGCATCTGGCAAATTTTAAGCTTATATACAGCGTGTCCCAAAGAAATGTATACCCACTTTGTTCGATAATACAGCTATGAGGATAATAAATATATTACTTTTTATATGTTTTTTTAATAAAGAATTTTCTCCTGAATCTAAATAGTAATTAATTTTATTAAAAATGAAGAACAAAAAAGTTACAGATGTTTAAATTATAATTATTATTTTCGAGACTTCATGTGCGAGATTTTCTAATATTTAACCGACTGTTTGAGATACTTATGTTTAGTGTTGATATTGAAGCAAAATGTTGTAATTATTAGTTTAAATTCAAAAAATTTACAAATTCCATGGTAAATGACACTTTATCTAAGATCTTCGACGTCTTCCAGAACGTTGTTTTTGTAAGTTTTGCACAGTGCCGTCGGTTTCAAACTTATCTCGTATACGTGCAAAAAATATTAGAAAATATCGCACATGAAGTCTCGAAATAATAATTATAATTTAAACTCTGTAACTTTTTGTTTTTCAATTTTTAATAAAAATAATTACATATTTAGATTCAGGAGAAAACTTCTTTATAAAAAAAACATATAAAAAGTAATATATTTATTATCCTCATAGCTGGTATTATCGAACAAAGTGGGTATACATTTCTTTGGGACACGCTGTATATAAGATGTATTTTAAAAAGCTATTTGCTGGGCTGTAAATAAATAATTTTTAGTAAATAAAAATACCTAAGCGGGTGAATTGAAATTAGCTCGTGGCGAAATTTCGCCCGCGGGCGAGGTTTCCCACCCCTGCTCTAAACCTATAACTCCCCAAACAACGATGGAAAGTAGAAACGGTAGATTGTGTTGTATTCCCAAATTGAAGCGAGACAGGGAACATCCTTAACCCTGAAAGAAAATAGTTTCTTTGTGAGGACCAAAACTGTTTAATCAGCTGCCCAAAGACTTAAGAAACACGGAGGGAGTTGCAGTGGACATCTTCAAAAGAAGACTAGACGCCTGGCTCAGAACAATCCCCGATGAGCCTGGCGTACCTGGCTATGTGAGGTGGAGAGCAACAAGAACCAACTCATACTTCACCAGGCCAACTCGAGAGGAGGGGCAACAAGCTTGACCTTCGTGAAATGAGGAATCATCAGCGGAACTTTGTAAGGTTGTAAGGTAAGGTAAAGTTATATATATATATGAAAAAAGACATTCCCCTCCTTCCTGCATATAATACATATGTAAAAATGAACAATGAATAACTCCTACAACCATATAATCTTATATTCATTCATATAATTCTTATGTTCATCGTATACTTCGCATATTTATATAATCCTTATATCTTATTCATATATCATTTTACATATCAAGCCCAAATCGATACAGCTGACACGAGTTTGGATAAAACTTTGATTGTTTTCTATTTTATAATTGTTGAATTATTTCTCTTTAAACAACTTGATCATTTTCGTAGACTTAGCTTATTAATGTAATCTTGTTCATTTCCTGTATACCTTCTCTCTTCGTTTGTAAAAGATGAAGTCATGTCCTGCTTACGTTTAATTTTTAATCTTAAGCCTTTCATTTTTGCCCATGTGCATGTGTTTGTAATTCATGATGGGAAAGCCTATTAAGAATGATAAAAAAAAAAAAAATAAAAATAGATTTAGCATTAAATAATAATGACGTCAGTAGGAAGTTCAGTATAAAAGCCCATAAAATTTCTCCAATATTCTTCTGACTAGACTGATCTAACTTAGAGGCTGAGCATTACCTGAACATTTTAGTAGTAAATTACCGTAAGAAAAAGTCTTTATCTTCTCCTTCGAGCCTTGCTCTCTTCAGAGAACTCAGTCAATAGAGTAAGAAAAATAATTTCCCGATACATTATAAGAAGAATCGGGGAACCTTCAGAGAACTTAGTCTTAAATAGAGAAACATAATTTCCCGATACGTTATAAGAAGCATCGGGGAACCGTCAGTAAGTTAGTAAGTTTTCACAGAATCCTCCGAACCACTATAGAAGAACTCGGAGAGTAGTATAGGAGAAACTACTGCGACTAACAAATCCGTTGCTGCCTCCTAACCAGAACCCCGTCGACTTCGAACCAACCAAGGCCATAAATGGAGGGGTTAACATATATATATATATATATATATTATAATATATATATATATATATATATATATATATATATTATATAAACAGAAGGACCAAACACAACGGCAAACATTTTCATTTATTTTTTGTATTCAGACGTTTCGACAAATCTTTTGTCATCATCAGTGAATTAAGTCTTAAAACCTTAAAACAAAAGAAAAAGTGAAAATTACATCAATACAATATTAAAACCATTAAAATTAAAACCTAAAACAAAATGAAAATTGCATCAATACAAAATTAAAATCATTTAAATTTCATCACTACAAAAATTAAAATTAAATTAAATTACTCAATAGGTAAATACACAATGTTTACAGCAACCTCCATACTTGGCAAAGCCTAAGGAAAACTGGATGGTCAGAGGATTAGAAAGTATGTCTATGAGGATGAGAATCGGTTGGTTAGTTAAAAGAGCTGTAATTTGTAGGGTGAACTATTATTGTTAATGGAGGGTTGTTTCTATGGATGTACAAAGATTCTAAAATTCGGAGTTCTGTGAGGTTATTGGATCTAGTTAAAATTTCAAACTGAGTTTTGTGAAGGGGATGGTTTTAATATTGTATTGATGTAATTTTCACTTTTACTTTTGTTTTAAGGTTTAAGACTTAATTCACTGATGATGACAAAAGATTTGTCGAAACGTCTGAAGTACAAAAAAATAAATGAAAATGTTTGCCGTTGTGTTGGTCCTTCTGTTCATCTGTAAACTCCGTTTCCCTAAGGAGAAGTCAATAGCTTTGATATATATATATATATATATATATATATATATATATATATAGAGTGTATTATATAATTTATGTATATATGTATTAGTAATGATCGGATGTCAAATTTCAGACATCCGCGGATGGGGATGCCGAACTTTGACAGATTCCATGTTAGCTGTAGGTTTAAGGTGGAGTAACAGTCTTGACTTTCGTCAGAATGAACATTTCGGGAGAAAGCAAAACCAAGACTAACCAAGGTGTGTGTGTATATATATATACACACACACAGGGTGTTTCATAACATGTGGACGCACTTTCAGGACCTGAAAACAATGAAAAAAGTCTATATAAACATACGCCCGAAATTGCTTTGTTTCCGAGTTTACAGCCATATGTTCCAGCAAGTATCGCCTTACCTTTAAAGGAAGTGTTCAAAATGACCGTATTGCGCTTGAATACACGCCTGAAACTAGTGCTTGCATAATACCGAAAATTTTCAATACCGGTATTTGGAGGCAATTATGCTAATCCCGGTATTGATACGGGTATTATGAAAAAATAATTTATTTTGATTTATTATGGTGCCACCCTACCAACCCTCCACAAGTCTGAGGACTTGCAGTACTCACCATATTTACTATAAATTAATGACCATCCAAATAGATGGCATTCTATTCGAAAAAGTTTATACAGTAAATTACTAAATTGTAATAAAAATATTATTGAATTTTTTTTTTAGCATATTATTCACAACTACTGGGGTAGATAGAAATTATTAGTATCTAAATATTTATTTCTTAGTTCGATTTTGAAAGTATGCTTTGAGGAAACAGAGCAGAGCATCTAGGGATTGTTCAGATAGACTTGATCTCAGTTTCGTCAGAAATAGGCCTGCAGCAGAAAAGGCTCTTCTGATTCTGCACTTGTAGGTTTAATTGAAAGCAGTGCCTTGTACAGCTTCTCTAAATTCTCACTTCTCTGTAAAGAACTTCCAAGCTTTTAAATTCATTAGTAACATCAAAATCAATGGAATTTTTTTAGATGGCACTTTCCTAGTTTGTCCATTTCTTGCATGTATTCACTCAGTAATGAATCTGCTTCCATCAGTCTTATTTGCAGCTACATTTTCAGGGTTACATGGAAATTCCTGTTCTTCCATTTTCTATCTCCAAATCAACCACATTCTTAGGGGAAAAGTCTTTATGGAGCCTTTCTGCAGTCTTTTGAGAACTAATTTTGATGGAAAGAAAACTTTCCTTCTTCTTGAACTTTAAAACTTCGGGATTATGAAGATATTTGATTAAACCTACAATGCTTGCTGTCTCTTGAAAGTAACGATTTCTAAGACAATCTTTTAACTCTTTTGCTATTGGATTATTTTTCTCTCCTAGTTTCTTTGAAATAATTTCATTGATGATTCAGCTGTCAGGAGTGATGCATCTTTCGAGCATAACCCTTTAAGAATTATTTCAACAGGACGTAAGGTGTCATAAAGGTTTTCAATAATTTCCACTCTGTTGAGAAATGGCTACAGTTGAATGAATCACTCTTAAAGCTAGTGCAATAATAGTTTTCTTGATAGAAAGGAATAGAAACGAAAAAAAGAGGTTAACTGCAAAATACTCCGAAACTTTTTTTTTTCTCCGAATCCTCCAAAAACAGTTTATTTGCCCATCGGAGGACTAAATTGCCTAAATTTACAATAGCAATTTTTGTCAATACCGAAAACCTATAATATCGGTATCGGTATTATTTGTACTTCTTCAATACCGGTATTAATACGGTATTTCAATACCGGTTTTTAACCCTAGCCTGAACACGCTCGTCCTAGACTGCCTGGCGTGTTCAAAATTCAGGTTATTGCTCGGATTTCTGGCATCCTTGTTCTACACGTTGGCGAAGCATTTCAACGTTGTCAATGGTGTCACGAACGATGGATTTCAGATGACCCCACAGGTAAAAATCGAGTGGATTCAGGACGGAAGTGAGCAGGCCACGTAAGGGTCCTTCACGGCCTATCCATTTTTCAGGGAAATGGTCTCCAAATACTCTCTGGCTACTCGACTAAAATGAGGCGGAGCGCCGTCATGCATAACCCACATACGACGTCGGAACCAAGAGAACTTCATCTAGTACATCGCTTAAATCATTCCTTAAAAAATTGGAATAGGATTCTCCTGTTAATCTTCCAGGGCTAAACAAAAGGGCCGATTAAGTTGTCGGCAATAGGTCCTGCCATATATTGTACTAAATTGTTGTTGGTGCCTTGACTGGATGATGGCATGTGGATTCCCTTCGGCCCAGTGATGAGTGTGTGAAAATTGATCACGCCATTTCTTGTGAAGGCAGTCTCATCAGAAAACAACACGGAGGATAGAAAAGAGGATCGCGAGCACACTGTTGAAGGAACCAAGTACAAAAAGCCTCTTGTTGGTGGGAAATCGAGCTTCAGTAAGGCCTTGTAACTCTTTGAATGTGATATGGGTAAAGCTGTTGTTCCCGTAGAATTCTCCACACAGTTGTGTATCTTACACCCTCTGCTGCTGCTATCCTTCGGGTGCTGACACCAGGATGTTCACACGCGATTCAGACCCGCTCCTCCAACTCAACAGTTCTGGCGCTGATTGGTCTACCACCATCCGAAACTCGCTTGTTGAATGATCCTGTATCGCCAAGACGCTCGTCTATTCTCTGAAGGTCTTCTTATCTGGCAGACGGCGATTCGGAAACCTTTCCGCATACAAACGTCTTGCTGCGGCCGCATTACACTCGGCAAGTCCATACATGAGATGCATGTCTGCCATTTCTCTGTTTAAATAAAAGTTACGAATACGAACAGTGAAACACCGCGATGCACCTCTGACTGACTGATGGCTCTACACTCACCGATATTGAAACATGTCATAAAGTGTACGAAACATTACAATCGGTAAGGCCATACATGAAATAAGTCTCGTACACACTCACAAACATTGTCGGCAAGCAGTGTCTGTGGACAGTTTGCGGAAAGAATTGCTGGAACACAAAACGGGTTGTAACTCGGAAACAAAGCGATTTCGGGCATATATTTATATAGTCTTTCTTCAATGTTTTCAGGTACTGAATCCATCCTGAAAGTGCGTCCCACATGTTATGAAACACCCTGTATATATAATATATATATATATATATATTATATATATATATATATATACACACACACAGGGTGTCCCATAAGTCCGGCATCATAGAAAAAATAATAAAGAAAGGCAAAACAAAAGCTTTTATTTACAGACCGTGCTCAATATGTCCACCATTGTTTTCAATACACAAATTCAGACGTGATACCCAGTCAGCAAGCACACGGTGAATGATGTCAGGAGTAATGGTGTTACATGCCCCAATAATGCGCTGCCGCAAATGTTCAAACACTCCTAATTTTCTCTGCGTATACCAGCGCTTTCAAGTGGCCCCAGAGAAAAAATCTAGTGGCGTGAGATCCGGGCTTCTTGCTGGCCATTCCACAGTCCCTCGACGTCCTATCCAATGACCAGGAATTGTTGGTACAGGTATTCCTTACTTGGGTGCTGTAATGTGCAGGAGCGCCGTCTTGCTGAAACCATGTTGGGAAATTTCCTTCTTCGTTCAAGACACTGGGAAATGCTTCTTCGTTGAGCATACGTAGGTAGGTGCCTTCAGTGACACGTTCATCACCATACCATCACCCGAGATGCACCTTGTTCCTTTGAAGAGGGTATACCAGTGATGGTTGTTTTGAGACCAGTAGCGGGTGTTCTGTCGATTTACCTCACCATTTCCATAAAAAACAGCCTCGTCACTGAACAGAATGGTGACGGAAATTGGCATCCGAGCATAAGAAAAATATGAATTATGGTTTGTAGAAATAGAAAAACATGAATTTCTCCTATGATGCCGGACTTATGGGAAACCCTGTAATATATATATAATATATAATATATATATATACACACTTTGGTTTACCTTGGTTTTGCTTCTGGCCAAATTGTTCATTCTGACGAAGGTCAAGCTTGTCACTCCACCTTAAACCTACAATTTAACGTGGAATCCGAACCACGTCCCACAACGAGCGGTCAGAAATTACAAAGTCCTCGCCCAGACTCGATCTCACAACCTCCCGATCAGCAGCAGCCCAGCGTCTTAACCACTAGACTACTCAGGGTACCCATTTATGTACCAACCAATTTTTGTTGTGTAGAAGGATGAACAGCGGTGTTTTGCCTGCCGTCACCGGGTCTCGATCCGTGGCCGATGGATTCGTAGTCAGCGATGCTGACCACTGCACCACCGTTATATATATATATATATATATATATATATATATATTATGAGGATATATTTTGTTACTATATGACTCCTCACTAAATTGTTTACTGCCAGATTTATTCTAACAAGTAATTTTCCTTAATTTGGTTTCCCCCCAAAAAATTCACTTTATATTTCAAAGAACTGAAGAACGATAATTTCAGTGATAAACTTTGCAGAACTTTCAAAGCGTGCGAAGATATTGAACACCCTTATTTTGGCTTCATACTATATTATGTACGAGGTAAAGTTAATTTTCAAACTTCAAAACTTATCTCCCCTCAAAGCTGCGTTGTAAGTAAACTTTAGACCTTCATTGTTAACATAACAGCTTCATTATTATCATCCTTGCGTTCATTTGCTTTGATGTTTGGCATCTGTAAATTTGAAACTTTAGTATTAATCAAGTTATTTAGATTATCTCTACATTTCCTCCATAGTTTGTTGATCCATCATTGTTTCGCTCGTAAAAAAAGAAGCTTTTCACGTGTCATACTTTCAACTTTTTGATTTGAAACTATCATCACTTACATAAAGCTTTAAATGGCAGTGCTTGCAGCCTTTCTCATAGCATTTATGCGGACTTCTTGAAAAATATCGAGTTATTATGACTGTCGAAAAAACATCCACAAAGAACTTTTGTACTTTTTTAGAATGAAATGAGTTAGAACCTCATAAAATAGTTTTAAGCGAGCGATATTTATTCAATATCAATCTATAGAACGCGACAAAATTCTTGATATTCTTTTAAATATTAATTTAAGGAATTATTATTATTAGAAAATCTTTCTTTTTATATGACTGATCTTCTCAGCAAAGTTTTTTTCTCTTTAAAAAAATAGCGACATCATCAATTCGGCATTTTCCCATTTGAGTCTATTTCCATTTTCATCGTCGGATTCAAAGTTCAATGATGGGTTAAATTAAATTACGTTGGATCAATATGCAGTTGTCAAGGTGGGAATGCGAATGACACTTGAAATGACGTGAAGTGAAATGGCGTAATTAATTTAATTCAGTAAATCTGATATTGCCCATCGATGTGTCGTTACATCTTAGCGAATACCACTTTCTCGAAAGAGGAATCATAAAAGACTAACGCGTAACCAAACTTCATTCACCTCACTTAACAAACTGGATTAGGTCAGTATTTTATGTATAGCTATAGGTTAATTTAAATTAAGTTTCATTATATTTTAAATTATTATTTTAAAACCGGTTTCAATATTTCTTTCTGACACTAAAACCACTAAACCGTTGCAAAAAAAAATTACTCCACCGAGGGTCGTGAAGGAAACACTTATTATCATTATCAGCATCGTTATTATATCTTCTTCTTCCTCATGAAGAATTATAACCATTCACTATCTCAATGCAATTTTAAGCAGAATTCCTTTGAAGTCTCAATTCGAATGCCGTCGAGATATTTAAAGAGAAATTCAATTTTTAAATGTCGATAAAGGGTAAAGAATGGCTAATGATGCCCATAAATTATCGAGAACTTGCATTAGACTAAAATAAACAAGAAAACAACACAAAAAGAAAATGGAAATAAGAATTTGAAGGGGACCTATTATTTTTTCTCTTCTTTAAATGAAAATGGAATTGTGAAACACGTTTGAATATTTGATGATGAGACAACGAATTCGTGGAGAAACTTTATATGTCAATCTTTAATGATATATTTTTCTAAAGCACTAAATTTAAATAAGATATTACGATTTCATGTAAATATAGAGATTTAATAGGAATATATATATATATATATAGATATATATATATATATATACACAGGGTGTTCTAAAATTACCTAGTAAACTTTTATATGTTTGTCGATCAGTAGTCGAACGTTATGAACAATGTGGTCAAGTTGAAGGAAGACACTGAACATCTAACTTAAACAATTATTGTTGCTGTATTTGAAATAAAATTGTTAAATATCGCATAATTTTTGTGACAATATTGCGTTCATATAAAAGTTTACTAGGTAATTTTAGAACACCCTGTGTATATATATGAATATATATATATATATACACCACAGGGAAAGATATACAGTAAAGCGATTCCAAGGCCTTTCGTGAACAGCAGTTCGTCATGCATTCCCTGACGAGGTGGTGTTAATTTCATGAAAGATCTTGGAATCGCTTCTTATTTCTCCGTGTGGCTATGTAACACTTATTAATTTGACGTGTTTAATTGTGAAATTCATTATTATATACACATGTATGTGTGTTACATACCCACAAGGAAAATAAAGAGCGATTCCAAGGTCTCAGAACACAAAAAATGTAAAACAAGCAAGTTGACCCAAAATAACCAACCTAACTGGTATTTTCGTTTACCGTTAAAATTAATCAGTTGCCATTTTTTAAGGTTATGTTTATTTTTGTCACTTTTAACTGTTTTGAAATGCCATGAAAACTCGATTAAAAATCAGTTTGACCCTGAAGAATGTTTATCTTGGTTGGTGTCTTCGTTAACTGTCACTTAGTCTTTATGCCTACTTTCATGGGTTCGAATGGAATGGTGCCCTTTGAAAAGTAGTCAAACATTATGTGATATACACTGAAAATGAAAGTGGTTTGGCAGATGCCTCTATATGGGCAAATTTTT
Source organism: Bathynomus jamesi (assembly GCA_023014485.1). Taxonomy (NCBI): domain Eukaryota; kingdom Metazoa; phylum Arthropoda; class Malacostraca; order Isopoda; family Cirolanidae; genus Bathynomus; species Bathynomus jamesi. Next base: position 314,300 of record JAJOZX010004162.1, read on the forward strand.
AATACTTTATCCCGTTCAAGGGGACATTAGAAACGTGCCACTTCCCCAAGTTACGTGCCGTATTGGCCTATTGTATAAATATGGTATACCATATTTATACAATGATACCAATCAATGAATAAGTTAAATTTTCAGGCAGAAATGAACAGTTGCTTTAATAGGTTAGTATACGGGTGTTTCCTAAAGAACGGGAAAACAGTAAGAAGAAACGAAAAAACTGAAGAAAAAGGTAAAGAGGAGGAAAAACAATTAAATGAAACGGGAGCGGAGGAGAGAAAATGTGACTGGTCTTAACTATGCACACTTCGTTGTGAGAGCAAACTCTCGTTGAAGTAGGTTTGAGGATCCGAACCCCGGGACCTGTTAATCCTGGATGGAGGCCAGCAAACCCCCTAAAAACGTGAGAATAAATGGTAGCTAATCCCTCTCGCAAGACGTGTGAGAAAAACTGATCAACTTATATATATATATATATATATATTATATATATATATCATAGGACAAAAAAAACATTTCAAAACCTTGTTTAGATTTTAATTTTCCTTCTTCTGAAACTATAACCTCAATTGACCAGAAGAGGACAAAATTGGGTCGGACGAATTATTTTGTTCCCCGTCACCTGATGATTCAGAAAACCTATTACAGTTTTGCGGATTAAAAAGCACGAGAGAAACCTTTGTTTTGCTTGTAATTCATTAGCTTTGTTTTTAAATCCATCACAAAGGAAATGTTTATAAAACTGAGATTCTAAATAATTTACACTCGTGTAAAGCCGATGAATCATATATAGCTGAAGAGATAGGTCTCTTCTGCAACCTTACTAAAGTTCCTTGTGGTGACTCCTCACGGAGGTCAGGCTCGTTGCCGCTCCTATTGAATTGGCTTGGTGAATCATCGAAATTCCGTTCTGTGGTTTCCACTTCACATAGCCTTCGATTGTCCTGAGCCAGGTGTCTTGTATTTTCTTGAAGACATTCACTCCTACATTACTCGTAAATGCGTAAATATGCAAGAGGAAAAATTCAAGAGAAAAAAAGCATCCATTCTCCATTAATGAATAGTAAAATTTTATACACAATACACATGCATACCAAAATAATGTCAGGAAAGCTGAAAATAATCGACAGTTACCTCATTCTTTTCTTATGAAACTGCGTGCCTGAAAAAGAAAAAAACAACTTATATTTACCTCTAATGTGATGAGTTTTAATTGTTTTTATAATAGCATTTTACATGAGGTTTTGAGTGCCAAGATTTTACTGTTAAATGTAACGTGGATAATATTTCGTTTATTTAAAAAAAAAATATTTAAAAGTATTTTCTAAATTTATACGTTGTGTCCAATGAACAAAGATACATATATATATATATATATATATATATGCAGTAAAACACAGAGTAACACGTGATCTTATTAATAAGCAAACAACCACGGGAAAAAGGAAAAAGAAACACGAAATTTGAGCGCTTTCGTGATATATTCACATCTTCAAAGACAAGAAAAAATTTCTTTCTTGTCCTTGAAGATGTGAATATATCACGAAAGCGTTCGGATTCGTGTTTCTTTTTCCTTTTTCCCTGTGGTTGTGTTTATATATATATATATATATATATATATATATATATATATATTTGATGATAAAACAAACCATAGTAATTTTCCAGACTTATAACTGTGATTTTAACTGTATCAGTAATTTGCTGTTAGTGCTGACAGTATGCAGTCAAATACCGCCATTTTAATCAGTCAATTTCTGTCCGATATAACAGGCTGTTAAATCACATTTTAACAGTTACTCAGTCACTGTAAAAAACAAAAATTACGTTTGATATTTGTGTACAGAAGTATGAAAGATCATCGCCCGAAGCGATTTTTTTTATTTGGTTACGTTCAACTCTCAAATCGATTAAGACAGGTTAAAAAACTGTACAGGGTGGCCTATAAGTCCCAATCGGTTACAGTTAAAGCGTAAAAAAAATACAAAAAATCGAACACAGGAAAAAGTTCACAATGAGTTTAGAAATATTTATTGATTATATTAAAGTGCAAAATATAACCATCTCGACAAATATTTTTTTTTTTTTTTAAATCCGCTAGATGTATTTCGCTTTAATTATAACCGATTGAGACTTATGGGCCACCCTGTAGTTGTCATAGTTTTAAAATTAGACGAGTTAGTAGAGATTCATAGAAAACGGGATGGGTTAGTGTCGAGTAAATCCGCTTAGCTAATACTGCGGATAAAAATTGTATTCCAAACAATGTTCCCTCTAATTTTTTTTAGTCCGTGTGCGCAGAAATGTTCGTTGTGCATACATTTAGATTCATGGTGAAAAATTGTGCAAACTTTTCTGAGCGCTATTTATCTTCAAAATGAAATATATATAAATATTAAATACTTATAAATATTATTTCCATAAGGTGATAGCTTGATCATTACGGTACTATTAAATGGATATTAAAAGACTGTTTACGATATTATATATTCTTAAAAAAGAAAAACATTTTGTCCATTCTAAAATATGAATAAAATAAAAAATAGTAAATAAAATTCAACAAAATAAAGAAATAAAATAAAAATAACATTAATTGAAAATGACTATTTTAGTTATCATTTCTCAAAACAATTTTTAGCATTTAACAATTTAAAATAGACTATCAAGATTCATACATGATTTTATCCATTCACAAAATAGGAATAAAATAAAAATAATTTTATTTTTTATGAATTATGAGATAATTACTATTAGTTTTTATGCAAAAATAAGAAAGCGAAGGTTTATATTCAATGCGTTAATGCAGGGGTTCCAAAATTTGTGTTCCGCGGAACACTTGTATACCGTGAGAAGTGTTCCGCGGAACACAATTTGTGAACCCCTGCGTTAATGTATAAAAGAAAAAAAATGCAAATACATAGAGTAAAAAAAAAAATCTGTATTGCGTAATTGCGCGGCGTCGGCGAAGTCGGGCGGAAGGGGTTAATACTTAAAAGAGCGACTATAGAGTATGTTGATGCAAATGGTCAAACCTTGTGTGACGGTATATTTTTTAAATTACTTCATTTACTGTCGTGACTCATGATACACTTGAGCTTGTGCGCATTTTATTTTGCTGTGTGCGCGGGTTTCGCAACGTGTATGCGCGCGCACACGCGCACACCTTAGAGGGAACATTGATTCCAAACATATTTTCAAATATTCATATGTAATTTTAGCATTTTTAACAAAAAAATTATTTATTTTATTTAGATATTTAATTATGACTGTTAAGAATTCGAAATATAATATGGGAAGATCTTATATGTGTCGGTGTAAAATTCACAAAACACACACACACACACACACACACACAGACTGTAAGCAGTAAATTTCCGATATGACATGAAAATTGAAAACCGTTTAGTTCCTTATTGCATGTCAAAATAGGTTTAACCCTTTAAGCCCTGAATTTTTTGTAGGGTCAAGTTATGAATGCTTGCATTTGAAACGTTAGCAATTTGTACCTTCAGTCCTTAAAGGGTTAAGGAAAGGTTTATCCTGTCAGTTGTTTTAATATAATTATTTATTAGTTCAATTGATTTTTGTGATTTTTTTCAAATATACCGTGTGTATATATATATTAATATATATATATATATATATATATATATGATGAAAATAACCACGAAGGAAAAAAGAAACACTGAATGGTGCTCAAGCGCTTTCATCTAATGATATCCTCAGGAACACTGACGAAAGCGCTTGAGCACTATTCTGTGTTTACTTTTTCCTTCGTGGTTATTTTCATCATAAATATTATTCACGTGTTACTTTCGTGAAATAATATATAATATATATATATATTATTATTCACGTGTTACTTTCGTGAAATAAATATATATATATATATATATATATATATATATATATATATATACACTTTATGATACTTTATGAGGGTTTGAACGACAGTTTAGGATCGCCTGCGGTCGACTCCTCTGCAGTATCCCGCCTCATTTGCGGAATTTGGTGGGGGAGGGAGTTGTTTTCCGTTTCCGATATCCTCCTGCCCTCGTAGCCAGCCACGTATGGCTGGTCAAGGACTTTGTATAGGAACTCGTCCAGCTGATTCTTGAAATTGTTCAAGTTGGTGTGCTGGAGGTTTCTCAGTTTTTTGGGCAGGACATTAAAATGTTTTGGGCCTCGTATTCCGAGGCTATTTTTCATTCTCGTTTTCATGACCCCCTGTCCCACCTCAGGTGGGACATTACAAAATCTCCCTCTTCTCTCATTCCAGTGTGTTTCTATTTCGTTTCTAAGGTTAGGGACAAAACCCTCGAGCAATTTTATATAATATATATTATATATATATATATATATATATATATTATTGTGTACCGCTCGTGTCTTCTTTCTAGAGAATAGAGTTTCAGGGATTGTAGTCGAGACCAATAGTTTTCACCTTTCGTTTCCTCTGTCTTGACCTAAAAGTCCCGATCACCTGAAGATCCGTCACCCCAGCCTTTTTGAGTTACTTTATAAGGCTAACTAACGAAAATATCGACCTAACCTAACCAATCGTCATGGGCGTACAGTTGACCTAACGATTGGTTAGGTTAAGTCGTGATATTTTCGTTAGTTAGCTTTATAAAGCTAACTAAAAAAGGCTGCGGTGACGGATCTTCAGTGATCCAAAAGTCCTTTGTATGGCTTCTATGTTCGCAGTATCTCGTTTTCTGAGGGGCTTGTGAGTATTGAACAATAATTATTGGTAGAACTAGACTCTTCCATAATTTTAGCATGATGTTTACTTTTCTGCTGAAGAAGCTCCTCCAGATGATTCCCATTATTTTTCTAGCTGTTGTAATTTTAATGTTATATTCCTCTCTGAATTCCGCATCCGACGACATTATTACTCCAAGATCCTGACTTGTGGATTTAGTGTTATCTGTTTGGCTTGCGGAGTTTCGTACCGTTTGTTCTGTAGCACTTCGTTATTACTTATTACCATATCTTGAAGTTGGAATTTTTCTTCGTTGACCTTCATACTGTTGTCTTCTGCCCACTTGAATAATGTTTCAATGTCATTTTGTAATTTTTCTGTCACCTTCGTTCGATATGTCCTTGCATATCTTTGTGTCATCCGCGAAACATGATGCTACCTCATTGGAATGAAAAACGGATCGCAATCTATTGAGTATTTTTATAACTATTTATTTTACATTCCTCTCTCTCTCTCTCTCTCTCTCTCTCTCTCTCTCTCTCTCTCTCTATATATAATATATATATATATATATATATATATATATATATATATATATATATATATACACACACACGAATAAATAAATCCCCCTATATAATTTTTAAAAGTATTATTTCTTTCGTAGTCATATAATTCCCTATGGTTTCGTGTTCACCCAAGGCCGAAAACATGAAAAAAAATGGCACAGTAATTTATAAAATAAGAAATTTTATACACGAAGGAAATGAAAATGTAAATAAAACTGGATTTTTTTCGATTAACTTCTGAATAATGAAATAAATATTTTCCAATTCTATTGCTTTTAAAGGAACAACATTTATTTCCATTTTTTATCCATTATTTCTTATACTTTCCGTTTGTTGTTTGTCTCAACATGCATTCTTCTCTATGCGTCTCGATGGTGTAGTGGTTAGCGTCGCTGACTACGAATCCATCGGCCCCGGGATCGAGACCCGGTGACGGCAGCCGGCGCGCGGCAAAACCTAGCTGTTCATCCTTCCACACAATAAAGTGGTTGGTAGATAAGTGGGTGGCCTAGTGGTTAAGACGCTGGGTTGCTGCTGGGGGGGGGGGGGTTGGATTCCACGTTAAACTGTAGGTCTAAGGTGGAGTTAAAAGCTTTGACCTTCGTCAGAATAAACAATTTGGGCAGAAACAAACCAAAGGTATATTTATCTATATATATGTATAGTTAGGGTATTATTTAGAAATGTATAAGGACAAGAGATTTGTGCCTATACTAGTAGGCTATATAAGAATGTTCTGTCTACCTGAATTTAATTAGGAATGACTAACAAGATGCATTCTAAATCGTACTCGTAACTAGACGTTTGTGGTTAGATATATGAAACGTGTACTCGCGACATTTCATAATAAATTTAGCTTCCTGAAATAAATAAGAGCTATTTTCAAATGTTTACTACAGTAGATATTTCAGATATCTGAAAACGGTGCTTAAATGTTTGAAATATATAAAGGCGTAGAAATTAAATAGTTCATTCGTATTTACTGCGCGTATAATGCGCACTTTTTTTTACCATTTTCCCATCTTTAAAATCGGAGTGCGCACACTATACGTGCAGGCAAAGCACGAAAAATATCAGTGATAAATTGGTATAACAAATGGTAGAAAAATACACAGGCATTTTTATCATATATACAGGGCGTCCCAAAAAAATGTATACACACTTTAAATACTTATAAAGGCAGTGTTTATTAAAATACATTTCATTTTCAAAATGTAATAGAATCTACAGACATTATTTAATTGTTTTGTCAACGCCTGTTTTCAAACTGACGTCCGTTCTGGTCCAGGCACTGCTGATAACGCGAAGCAATGGAATCGCAAACATCACGAAACATTTCGTTTGGTATTTGTGTGCATTCTCGTTCAATGGCTGCTCTCAATTCAGCGACTGTTGCAGGTTTTATAGCGTAGACTTTGTCTTTTAAGTATCCCCATAAAAAAAAGTCTAGTGGTGAGGTCTGGTGAACGCGGAGGGTATTCTACGAAACCCCTTCGTCCAATCCACATCCACATCGTGCCAAGTACCACTCGCAATACTCCACTCTTCGGTCCGGATCATCATCTTCATTAATAGCATGGACTAATCTTGGAATGTAACTTTTCCATTGACAGCGCTTCAAAATGCGTTGGACAGACGATTCTGAAATTCCCACCTCACGACTCGCTTGCCGCACAGATTTTCTTGGACTTTGGTGATACGTTTCCAGTACTCTTTCTTGCTTGTGGGCTTGTCGATGTCCGTGGTCTTCCGGAACGCTTCTTGTGGACATTCTGAACAGTTCCATCGGCTTCAAACTTATCTCTAATTCGAGTGATGGTAAGTCGCGTTGGTGGATCTGTTTGAAACTCCCTCCTAAACTGTCTTTGCACTTCAACTGCGTTTTCACACTTCCAGTAGCATTTTAGAATGAATTTCCTTTGTTCAAAGCTTAGTCTGACTGCCATTATTAATTCTAATGGGTTTAACTTGGAAAGAAAGAAACATCAATTGAGCTATCAGCTGTTAAAGTGTGTATACATTTTTTGGGGACGCCCTGTATATATATATATATATATATATTATATATATATATAATATATATTATATATATATATAATATATATATATATATATAACACCTTTTGTTTTATCTATTAATAATAACACTTTTACTGTTTCAACTCTGTTTCATTATCGTCACAGTGAATAAAGAGATGGGTCAAATTTCCTTTATTTCTACAATAATTTATCTGAGTCTTGAAATGATTTCTCAGTGAACAAAGAATACGCGAATAACATCTAAAAAAAATAATTATTTCAAAAGAGAACTATTGCTAAGGATCCAATTATATTCGACAATATCATCTAGTCTCATTCATTGTTGTTATATCGTACAAAGACTGAAATCATTAATTAATTAATGACCTCTTTGGTATTATAAAGGTTTCAAATTATATTTGATTCCTTCAAATGAGTTCGAAATGGCAAATGATCATTTTCTAAACGTGAGACAATTCATTTACTTCGCCACTGAAGCAAACCCAACGAAAATTACTTTTCAGATTTATCATTATTTTTACTTTGATCTTTTTTCGCTTTTGGAAATAATGAGAGAAAATCTAAAATTCTGAAGTTCTGAGTTGCTCTTTCTCCTTCTGCATAGTTCATTTTGCGCAGGAAATATTAGTCTACTCATTAAATCTATTTTCAAATTATATATATTTCTATATACTTACGTTATAACTTATAACAGATCGTAACGTACATTATATATATATATATATATATATATATATATATCTATAATATATATATATATATTATATATATATATATATATATAAATAAATGTCATTATTGATGAGTTAGGAATTACTTATTAGGGATTATGTATTTTGTTCTTAAAATATTATCAATATTAACTCCATTTAGATTGGTTAGGTTAAGTTGTAGGTATCATGTCACCCTTATTCAATGAATATCAGTTGAATGTTAAGTCATGACTGAAACTAGGTTAAGTTACCGTTAGTGCTAAAAAGTGATTATGGAGCTTAATTGCGATTATACTGACGATAATTTCAAATCATGAAACTGTTTCCCACGCTGGAATTGTAGTTTCAGAATTTTCATTTAAGTACCACGAACGACCTAGAGTGCAGGTAGGCCATGAAGTGAGAGATAGTTATAGAGTTGCAGAGTTACAGTCTAACAAAGACCAAAGGTCGAGTCTAGGTTAGCCCAAGAAAGGAGTTGAGAAAAAAGCAAATGGAAATGAAGAATACTGAAAACTGATACCGTGCTTACACCTATAGACATATAAAGCTTTCACCCAGCAATAGTAGTAACAGGAAAATAGAGAACAGATAAGGCTCTTCCTCCTCCGCCAACCAGTGCTGATAGGAAATTGTTGTCAAAGAGGGTTTATAGGAAAGTAGGAAAAAGTATAATGAAAGGAATAGCTTCAGAGGTCATTCACACCATGCGTACACTTATCTCGTGTCTACCCAATTACACATTAGAGACAGTAAAAAATAAGGGACAGCCTGAAACACTAAACTACTTAATCTAATCTACGCCGTACATTTTAAAATGTTTTTTGTTTATTTATTATATACAAGAAGTAATCATTTCATCACTATCATTTCTTCGATGAATGTCAAGGCCATCGTGCTGAGAGACTTACTTTTAAAGATTAACCATTTACATTGCCATCTTCCGCTCAGGAATTACTTAGATAAGGGAGCATTGGTCCAGAAGCACTCCCAGCCGGTTAGCACACCCCAGTTTAAGAATTCTCACGGAAGTGTACATCATGTAGGTGATATCCCCCCCTTTGTCATAGCGTAATTTACATAGCATCTTTTGCATAGGAATTACTTAGATAAGGAAGCACTGATCCAGAGACTCCTGAGAATTCCCATCAGACTAGACCAGCGCCTCCTACTACATTTATTACAAAGGGAACATCACTATCTTTATAAAACTATGAACATTTATCTAGTTAAATATACCCCGATTATTCCTAAAAAATACTAACAATCCACACTGTACAGTATATCCAAGTTGTATCCCTGAAACTGCAAACGTCTATTCGGAAGTTTTGACTCCCGAGAGAGCCCATAAAGTTCCCTTCTCTACCAATGGAATTTTATCTGAGAACTCCCAGTACTCTGAAACCAGACCAAGCCAGCGCTTCCTACTGAATTTATTGGTAAAAGGAACATTACTACTTCTACTTTATCTTGACTAGCCCTCTCTGCAAGCAGCTCCCTTTACAATAATGGAAAAAGGATGGAACAAAAGAAAGCAGAGGGGAGAGGAGTGGTTTCCCAAAATAATTTAATATAGCTACTCGGAGGTTTTGACTCTTAAGAATTTCCATTTATTAGAAACACGTTAGTGAAAGAAAAAAGTAAAAAAGGCTATCATTTGATCCTCGTGCTCTGATACCAGACCTGATCTGCGCCTCCAACTACATTTACGATAAAAAAAAAATCATGAACCCCAACTCCCCCCAACCAACTCCCTTATAACCCTCCTTGTTGACCTATTCGGAGGTTTTTACTCCCGAGCGTTCTCACATTGACAACACCCACTGCTCTGTAACCTGACCAGACCAGCACTTCCTACTACGTTACATCTAAAGAGATATCACTGCTTCTATCTGCATAAAACACTATGTATCTAAAGAGTAATTAATCATCATTTAAACTTAATTAGCTACTTGGAAGTTTTCTCTCCCGAAAATTCCCATTAAACTTCCCGTCTCTACCAATCCAAGTGCTCTGCAACCAGACCTGATTAGCACTCCGACCACATTTTAACAAAAAAGTAAATCGGGTTACTCCTTCAACAAAATAAAAACATTCCTAATTTACCCACCCTTTAATGCAAATTTATGCGGCACTTATTCCTCCCCCCCCCCCGCAATTCTTTTTCCCCAGTTAAGTCAACTGTACGCCCTTGACAACAGGGCCGGCGCTGGAAGTGCGGGGCCCAATTAGAAAATTGTTAGCGCCTAGCGGGGCCCTCTACCCTACAAAAACCTGAAGATCGATGCTTTATGCTTCGTGCAGTACGCCAGTCCCAGCCAAAAAGCGTGAGGGCTTGAGGCTCCACCATTAGCCACAATGATATACTAAAAATTGAAAGCCCATATGAAAGTTTTAATGTTTTATTACAAGTCAAGATATGCATGTATGCATCTAATGATTAAAGCAAAAGATTTCATGATTTTTAAAAGCCTGGGAGTAAGAAGAAAAGCGCAGGGGCAAAAGAACAAGCTCTAGTAAATAGAAATGTAAATGCTCTCTATGATAATGAGGCAAAAACTAGTTAATTTAATATGTAGGATCTACTTACCACCACGTTTCTCTGTTACATGCAGGCTTAAGACACTTCAAGTTTGCAGTTTGGACATATAAACAATTTGGACATATTTAACAAACAACACAACTTTACATTCCAAGCTTTATGTTAATAATCTCATTAACAGCGCTCTTTCTGTGTTGAGGGTTTGAATATCGTCCACAAATTACCTTTTTTTAAAAAAGCTAAACGGCGACGATAAACTGAAATTACAAAAAAATAAACAAACGATTAGCAATAAAACATTAAAACATAGATATACGAGGACGGACTGAATAGTTTCACTGCCTTCACAGTAACAAGAAACTTCGTGCACACTGGACACTCATTAATTCATCATAGCGTCCCCCACTCGAGCGCGTGCGCGGGGTCCCCTCGGGGCGCGGGGCCCAATTTGAACAAATCGGTCTAATCGGCTTAAAACCGGCCCTGCTTGACAAGGTTAGGTTAAGTCATGATATTTTCGTTAAAATAGGGTGTCAGGAAATGATTGCCCCCCCCTGTACAGAAGAAACTGAAAGAATAGAAAAAAACAGACAAAACCACGCGAAGAGCGTTTAATTTGAATAAAAACACTTGTTTTAATATCGGGTGTTGCCCCATTTGCAGCTCTGACGGCCATTAATCGACGGGGGTATGATCCCAGAAGTGTCTGAAAGAGATCGGTATCATGACTCATTCTTCAAGGACTTCGTTGATCTTTGCAGTCATAATTTCTGTTGAATACCGATTCTGAATGGGTTGTTCCAGCATTAAGGACTCCACCCGATCCTTCATGATGGATCCGACATGTTCACAGACATTAAGATCGGGAGAATTGCCAGGCCATTCATTATTTCCGAAAAAATCAATGTTATTTTCCTTAAGCAGTTGTTGAGTCGCAAGTGCTTTCATACAGGGGGCTTTGTCGTGAAGAAAGGTTGCCTGTTCAACATCCAAAACACACTCGGGGTCTTTCAAAAACGGAATTACATGTTGGGCTAAAATTACAGTTCGAAAATAAGGCCCATCCCAACTGGTTCCTCTTGGTTTGATAACCCAGATGAGCTTCCGAATAGAGAACATAATGAAAACACCCACACATGCTGGATTTTTTACTATTTCTCGATACTTCTGGTCGTCTGGGACTTCATCAGGAGTTGTTGCCCAAACCCGATCATTTTGAAAATTTGGTTTTCTGGAGACATAAACGAAGAATTCATCGCTGACAACCAAGTGAAGGAAATCGTCTTCCGTCCATTCCTCAAGATAATCACAAAACCATAGCCGATCTTCAATATTAAGATCACTCTTCCGTGGCTTAGCTATTTCATGCCAAGCACTCAAGCCTTGGCGAACTCGAAATTGATGCACAAGTTGCCGATTGACTATCTTACCACGACGGATAAGTATCTCTTTCGCTACTTCAGAGCAGCTCTTCTTTCGGCGCCGTGATGCAGCAAGCACAATGTCTTTCGATTCTTGAGATAATTTCTCCGGTCTTCCTCCTCGAAATTCTGTTTCACAATCTTCAGGATTCTTATTCCAATTCCTTTTGACAAAGTCTTCTGATCTTTTTAATCTCTCAGCCACCCAGTGTCGAGTTATGAAAGTTGCACCAGCTTCCTTTGCTTCACGAAATGTGACAGCTCGAATGCGGTCAAGAACTCGCTTTTTCTCTGAATCGTTCAAAATAGATGATGCCATGGTTTCTGTGGGGAAAAAAATGGTAAGAATTAAAATCACAGGAATAGAATATAATGGTTTTTATTCAGATTTTAACGCTCTTTCAAGTGGTCTCGTCGGTTTTTATCTATCTCTTCTAGTTTTTGCTCTACAGGGGGGGGCAATCATTTCCTGACACCCCGGTATATTACTCTATGTCATGTAACGAAAATATCATGACTTAACTTAACCAATTGTCAAGGGCGTACAGTTGACCTAACCTGGAAGAAAGAAATTGCTGGGAAAAAAGGAATAAGTGCCATTTATGCTACTAAAATACCTGTCCAACCTATTCTTAAACATATTTACCGAATTACTCGCCACGACGCCTACGGGAAAGCTATTTCACCTCTCTAATATCTTAAAGGTGAAAAAGCCCTTCGCAACGTTTGTCTCAGATCTTTTGCCCCTTCTTTCGAAACCGTTCTCGTAATATTTATATCGTCTAGGTCAGTGGTGGCGAACCTTTTTTGCTAGTCGGTCATTTTTTACTTTTGATTTTTAAAAAAACAAAATTGGGTCACAATAAGTTATTTACTTACTATTTTTAGCGAGAAACTTCTTGTTGGATTTTAGCTGCTAATGTTTTGATCCGAGGTTTATATTTAGTTGTCTTTAGTCTCACACATGCAGCACTCATATCTGTGCCAAGGCGATTCCTAGTGGTGGATTTGACGAAATTCATGGAGGAAAACAACTGTTCACATGAATAAGATGAACCAAACATTGTTAGCAGAGCTAATGCTAGCTTTTTCATTGATGCAAAAGAATTTGGTAAAGAGTTCCATTCTGCGAGAATAAGATTCTCTACTCTTTCTATTGATTGTTGTTCTCTGGTTACCCAAAATTGACGACTCCAATTCCTTTTCTTGTAACTTTAGATAAAGATCAATAAATTTAGTCTTCCATACTGCACTCTTTGGAAGTCAACTAATTCCATTTCTAAATTACCAATGTCAAGCCAATGAAAAAGCTAATAATTGAAGATCTTCAGATTGAATAGTATGGGAGAATTGGATGAATTGTAAGTTGTCGTACATACACACACGTTTTTAAACGTAAACGTCTTTTCAGCGTCTTTTCCTCTAAGGTCATTAGCATCTTTTCCGTTGTCTTGGCCTTGAAGATGGTTTTCAAATCTATTTTCATTGCTGGATGCAACACCTTCCCAGTTTATAGCTTTGGAGTGAAAATTAAAAATTTCGAATTTGCTTCTTTCTGTTGTTCGTGTTCTTTCCTTTCCTGTTGCTTTTATATTGGTTGTTATTTCAATAATGTTGTGATCCGATATTATAGTTGGGGATATTTCTACATTATGAATTAGGTTGGTGTTGTTTGTGAATACCAAATCTAGGCAGTTGCTTTTTCTTGTGTGTTGTTATTTCTTGTGTCAACATAAATTCATCAGCTAGAGCTAGTAGCATTTTTACCTGCTCCTGGTCTTCCCGTGTGCTCCCCTTCTCCTGCTGTATACATATATTTTTTTTCCTATCCTTTATATTTCATGAATGGAAAATTAAAATCACCACAGAGAAAAATATTTGGGGTTGGAGAATGTAGATCTTTTACTCAGTTTTCTGACCTCTGTAATGGAATCAGAATTTTGAAGTTGGCGTTTTCGGGGGTCTGTACATTACAATTAGTACCATATTTAATTTTTCAACTTTTGCTGCTACACATTCAACGTAGCTGTTTCAAGAACTTATAGTCATTTCTGCCATATGCCTTTCGCGTGTGTAAATAGCACATCCAACTTTACGTCTTACTGTTTTGTCGGCTCGGAGGATGTTATAGTTGTTAATTTGTATTTTTTTTGTCAATACAGAACTCACGGTTTTCACAGTTTTCACACTCTTTTAGATGGGTTTCCGTGAGGCATGCAAAATCTGCGCCAGTTTCTTGCATGAGTCCTTTCAGGTATAAAACTTTGTCCGGGAATGGTCCCTGAACGTTGGCTTGGATTATTTTATTTTTTCTCTATCGTTTTTACATACATGTGGTTCCGATTCGTTTTCCAATGGTGGTGCCGGTTTCGTTGCCTTGTGATCCTCCGAGAATTTGCCTCTTTTTATCTTTGTTGGTCCCTGTTGTCCTGATAACGCATAAAGTGTCTTTGTGCGTGCCTTCTGTCTGGCTCTCGGATTCCTATATTTGTCAGCTGACTTTGTATTTGCTGGATAGTATTTAGCAGCTGCATTGTGTTGGCTACGTCTAAAAAATTGGTAACCCCTTTGATGCTCGTTTTTCCTGTTCACTTGTTGCGTTCCTTTGAGGGTGGTGGTAATGGCGTTTTTGTCCGTATTTGCACCTCCCATATCTTGCATAGGTGTTGCAGACAGTAAAATGGTGGAACTTGCACTTTTTTTCAAATTTGCAATATCCTCTTGTGTAATGTGAGTATCATAACGTGGATGTGCATAGATGCATTGCCCATCCCGATATCTGCAGTACCCTTTTGCGTAGTATTTACAGACGGTATTTTCTGCGCTTCTATTTCTTTTCATCTGATTATTTTCTGTTTTTTATTTTGACATTATCATTATTTTTATTCGGCTGTTTATTTCCACGTTTTTAGTTTTTATCTTTTTATCTTATCATTTTCCTCGTTGGACAGTTTTACTACATCGCAACTTTTACTTATCTTTTTTCTTTCTTTTATGTCTTCATTCCGTGTTACATTGTTATTTGTTCCTCTCTCATCCAACCGGTTTTTCATTGGGACATCTCGAGACTCTTGTTTCCCCATTATTCCCTCCTTTTCTGTAACATTCGTATTCGCTTTCTCCATTTCTTTAAATACCACAAAAGAGTTTACAGTCTGTGTACATGCGTCACACAGAAATTTGACCCCCGCGATCTGTTTAGCGTTCGAGATGAGGGATATTTTCCTGTCATCCCAATTCATGCAGATATAGTCATGCAGTTTTTGACAGAAATCACATCTGATTGCTGCATTTTCAGTTGTTTCCAAATTACACAAATTGCAGATTAAGTGAGAATTTGCACCCATGGTCATGCTATTCATTAATTATCGTAAAAAGAAATACACTCACACCAAATTTTTTTTTCTTTTCTTTCCTTTCGATGTTCACGAAGGTTTTATGACCTTTGCGTTTTATGACCTTTTTCCTGCTTTGTTTCAAACTTTTCTCGAATGCCAATCATATTACGATCTAAATATATACGTTAAACTGGTGATAATTTATGTAAACTGTATTGCACTTTCTTAATTTTAATGAATTTCACTTTATAATTTATATGCACGGATTCACTGATACTTTATACACTTTCGGGTGTAAACAGAATATACCGCCGCGAAGTTTATTCCCTTCTTATTTGGATGTTAATACAGAGAGAGAAGCAACACGTCCATTCCTCACGAGGTACAAGCAAACTATATATATATATATACACACACACAGTATGCACAACCATATATATATATATATATATATATATATATATATATATATATATATATATATATATATACAGTATGTCACAACCATGCGACCTACCATTGAGTCGTATCCATGTTTGTGCCATTAGAAGTTCGCTGTGAGAAGCGAATGTCCCTTAATTTCATTCCCTGAAAGTACAAACAAGACAATCGACGATTTAGATCGTTTAACATTTCCATCAGAATATTACCCATATCTCCATTTCCCATTTGTTATAGAATTTATTATAATTAATTATTGTTGTCTTGCATCTAACCTTTATCCCTAATTTTATTAGATTATGCATGCACAATAGGGCGGCTCGTTTTTACACTTTTTTCGATATTTGATTGGGGGTAGTGCGGAAAAGTTGCGATTTGGAGAGAAAATAAAGTGTGTAAAATTTTTTTGATCTACGTCAATACCTTCCGGTGGCGGCGAGTCCTTAAAAATCGAAAAATAGGCCAAAAAACACATCAAAATTTTATATAATTTTATATAATTTTTATATAATGTTCATTGTTCAATGACTGCTATTAATTTATTCAAGCCTATAATAGTGTTCTCAGGTTTGTTTGCACAGAAATATACCGGAATTAACATTTGTATAACATCTTGTTAAAACTTGCTTTAAATCAATATTTTGGATATTTTAACGGCTAAGACCCCACCGAAGTTATTAACAGATTGTGCTGAAATTTTTATTGTTTATTTTGTAAGTCTTTAAAACCATTTCCAATCTACCCGTTAGGCCTATTTTTCGATTTTTGAGGACTCGCCGCCACCGGAAGGTATTGACGTAGATCAAAAAAATTTACACACTTTATTTTCTCTCCAAATCGCAACTTTTCCGCACTACCCCCAATCAAATATCGAAAAAAGTGTAAAAACGAGCCGCCCTAATGCACAATCATTGCACTTTGAATGTGGCATGATTTGAACCCTTGTTTGTACTTCTTTATTCATTTACTTAATTCTTCCTCAAATGTGCCTAATTCCTTAATAGTTACTGTATACTCGTATAAGTATATATATTTAATTAATAGTTTCACTCACTCTTGTACCATGGTTGTAAACCCTTCATTACTGTATCTCTCTAATTCGTTCCCTCTAATTTCTCCCACTAATGACATACTCTACGTACGAATTAAATAACTATGGCGTATTAATTATGAATTAACGTATTGAATAATTTGATAAACTATGACGTCATAAAGTAACTTGATTCCCTTCACGTTTTCCATACCTTGAATACTGAATCACGTGTTTAGTATGTGGATATCTTTCGTATTCAGTGTATGGTAAATTCTTTAACATAATAATAAAAACTTTACACTATACGACATTATTTATATGTTGTGTCATGTCTGGTGTTATGCAGTATAAATATTATTCGACCATATTCATTTATACATCCATGTCCTTTCTTGACCGCTATCCTTTATTAATTTTATTACTTATTCATTCATCTACCTATTGTCTACTTATGCCCTATCAACCTATCAATCCATGTTTACTCGTGTCTATATTACGCACACAACCTATTGTGTGACAACCGATATGTGTACAATACTTTGTGCATTCATACATGTCCCCTGATGATCATGATTACGTACATAGTTACGTACATGTAAATACGTCCACATGTATTCTTTTTACTTTTTCTTTTAATTATTTCACCTCTCGCAAGATATTCGTTAATGCTGATACGAATGTTCGAATTCCGATGACGTCGCCAAAAGCGAGCCTCTCAATCCGAACTCTTCTCATGCTTCTGCAACCAATTTATAACGTTAAGATGTTATTTTATGTTATTATAATATACTGTATTGTTTCCATGCCAGGCCACTGGTTCGTTATCTGCTTACGTCACATAGTTATCCACGTTCTCATTACTTGTACTTACTATTTCTACCTAATTATTATTCAAATTCTATGTTACTTATGTGTTACGTTATCATAAATGTCCGTGTACTTCCAATGGAAAGTACACTGTATTTTTCCTCCGTTTTCCTCATCGCTGGCTTTTAGGCTTTCAAACTCTGATAACCAACCATTTTCTAATAATATTTGACATAATTTGGCGTAATTATTCTTAACTATAAATGTATAACATTGTTGTTAATCCCCTTTAAATTATAGAACGAACTCTCCTTCATTACATAAATTGTATCACCTATTTAGATTACTTCAGTATTAGATATGTCAATTAACAATTTGCTGAAATTGTAATTAACTTTAATAATTTAATATGATGTAATTAATGTACTTAATGTACTCGGTGCATGTCGGCACCCCGACATTATGTCGCCATCCAAAAATGCATGCTTCGCAAAAATTAGTATTTTTTTGTTAAATTTTTTCTTTCTAAATTTTGTTGTATGCTTAAATTATGCTTAACGTCCAAGAATTCTTTAGCTCTCCAGTTAAAGTGGGAGCTTAACCTTCAATTGCGCTCCCCCCAAAATTTAGACTTATTTATTTCTTGTATTGTAAATTAAATCATTCCTGCCTGAGCCATTGTCAAAAGAGGTCGAACCTCTCCCCCTGTAAACTTCTGACTATCAGTGGTTATCGTAAGAGGCTGTAAATTCATTTCCCTCCTTCAGTGCCGCGTTCTGTATATATTTTGTATAATAAATTATATGAGTGAACGAAGACTCCAATTTAGAACTTAAGTGTTTCCATTCACCACTTCTGTAAAAAACTTGGGTGAAACTGTTTATTGTTACTCGGATGCTCTACGGCTAAGGCCGAGCTTAACCAACAAGGACCACCTTCGTTGGATTGTCCAAAGTACATTCATCTTAAAAGTCGCCAGCGGGCAGTGGCCCGTGCACACGCGCGACATATATATATATATATATACACACACACACACACATATATATATATATATATATATATTATATATATATATATATGTGTGTATATATATATATATATACAGGGCGTCCCAAAAAAATGTATACACACTTTAAATAATTATAAAGGCAGTGTTTATTAAAATACATTTCATTTTCAAAATGTAATAGAATCTACAGACATTATTTAATTGTTTTGTCAACGCCTGTTTTCAACTGACGTCCGTTCTGGTCCAGGCACTGCTGATAACGCGAAGCAATGGAATCGCAAACATCACGAAACATTTCGTTTGGTATTTGTGTGCATTCTCGTTCAATGGCTGCTCTCAATTCAGCGACTGTTGCAGGTTTTATAGCGTAGACTTTGTTTTAAGTATTCCCATAAAAAAAAGTCTAGTGGTGTGAGGTCTGGTGAACGCGGAGGGTATTCTACGAAAACCCCTTCGTCCAGTCCACATCCACATCGTGCCAAGTACCACTCGCAATACTCCACTCTTCGGTCCGGATCATCTTCATTAATAGCATGGACTAATCTTGGAATGTAACTTTTCCATTGACAGCGCTTCAAAATGCGTTGGACAGACGATTCTGAAATTCCTACCTCACGACTCGCTTGCCGCACAGATTTTCTTGGACTTTGGTGATACGTTTCCAGTACTCTTTCTTGCTTTGTGGGGCTTGTCGATGTCCGTGGTCTTCCGGAACGCTTCTTGTGGACATTCTGAACAGTTCCATCGGCTTCAAACTTATCTCTAATTCGAGTGATGGTAAGTCGCGTTGGTGGATCTGTTTGAAACTCCCTCCTAAACTGTCTTTGCACTTCAACTGCGTTTTCACACTTCCAGTAGCATTTTAGAATGAATTTCCTTGTTCAAAGCTTAGTCTGACTGCCATTATTAATTCTAATGGGTTTAACTTGGAAAGAAAGAAACATCAATTGAGCTATCAGCTGTTAAAGTGTGTATACATTTTTTTGGGACGCCCTGTATATATATATATATATATATATATATATATATATATATATAAACAGAAACAGTATACATATTAAAATATACATACTGAAACCAATGCGAAAGGGTATATATACAAAAAACTCTTTCATTCTATCTTACCGTTTCATGACCGAGTGGGTAACGTGGTGGCTCGCAAAATTTGAAACTTCAGTGGCATTGTTTCGAATCTCCCTGAAGTAAGATAAATTTATTTCTTGTATAATTAAAGTGCTGTTAGTATGTTGTTCCTAATTAACATAAAATTGATCTGCATGTAATTACACTCGGTTAATGAAAATAAACTGAAATGGTATTTAATTAATATTTCCTCCAATAGGTGGCGCCACCCACTTCGAATAAATTATTTTTAAGGAATCAGTTCCCCAAAAGCATTTGATCAAGAATCGAAATTTCATGAAAATACTGTCATCACCTGAAGGCACTTGTTTGATGAAAGTATTCCCCATATCTTAATGAAAATTCTTGTCTCAGTGTACGGTACATGTTAAATCTGCCGCTTAATTGTTTTTCTTTATAACTTCGAATTTTTAACGGCAAAATTTTTGGTGTTATTCATGTCCTATTCTTTATAAAGTTTATTGTTATGCGCACAAAAGAGTTTCACCCCTTCGGAGGACGCAGTTTTGAGGCTACAAAATTATATCTATCGCTCTATTAAAACCATAAATACCGATGACGTCATTGAAAATTCTAATTAATTTGTTAAACAAGATTTATTTCTAAGAAACCCATGTTGACCTTGTTTAATAAGATTACTTCTTTCAAGATATTCAATTACTCGATCTCGTATACTTGTAACTTGATTTTAGAATTTTTCCAATATCAGAAGTTAGACTAATAGGCTTATATTTCCCGCTATTTGCTTAACCACTTTTTTAAAGATTTGAGTTCCAATGCTAATTTAAGATACAAGGGAGTAATCCCCTGAATTATTAAAAAGTTTAGAGGGAGAGAGATGCTTCCATTAAGGTTAGAAATAAAAGTAATAAAAACTCTTTCGA
Source organism: Bathynomus jamesi (assembly GCA_023014485.1). NCBI lineage: Eukaryota > Metazoa > Arthropoda > Malacostraca > Isopoda > Cirolanidae > Bathynomus > Bathynomus jamesi. Next base: position 334,945 of record JAJOZX010004162.1, read on the forward strand.
AATGAAGTGGCTTGTGATTACATTCGTTATATAAAATTCAAATTTTGAAAGTTAGAAGTTGCAACAAAGTTGGAAGAAAAATGATTCTTATTTATTCATTTTCTAACATTATACAGGGTTGCCACAAGAGAATCGTAGAAATTTCATTTGAAATAAGCTAAAATTGCACGGTTCTTTTGTGGACATCTCTTATTTTAAAAATAAGAATTCCTCTCATTTTAGTATTTCATTAGGATAGAATTCATAAAATTTCTAAAATATAAAAGTAATTCCATTTAAATAAACAATTACATGCGTTTCCACTTTTGTAATAACAAAAACTTATTTTATATAACCTTATATAAGCGTTGTATGGCACTCGACCATTTTCTTATATCACAAAACCCAGTCCTAAGCATGCATTCAGTTAGAGTTTACTTTCATTGAATAAGTGGAAGAAACACTTAAGTCTCGAATCAAAAAGAATTTTTTTAAAAAAGCTGCTGCAGGTCGTTATGTACTTCTGAAATACTTTTATTTATTTCTTGATTTTAACATCTTCATATCATCCTCTATCGAACGCTTCAAACAGTCTACATCCAAAAGCTGTAACTACGGGTCGAACCTCAGGTCACTACATCATCTGGACGCTGAGGACAGTTACCCATCGAACTACTGCCCGGACTTTTAAAGTCGCATAACTTCGCTGATCCTAAGAGAAGCGGTGGAACAACATGGCTAAATGAAACAAACATACTAATGCCAGAGTTAGTAAAATCTTCTTGAGAATAAATGCATGTATGACCTAATCTCACTTACCGATAAAATTCTAAAATCAGACGGGTTGTTCTGTATAATTCAACTATTTTGAGGTGCAGTCTTTCATATGTTGGTTGGCAGATACACCAACCAACATCTAGATAACTGTTTAAACCAGCAATTCCCAATCTGTGGTACGCGGTTCCATTTAGGAGGTGTGTAAGAGCCAGTGATGCAGTCGAGACCACCAAGTCCGAGACTGAGACCGAGACCGAGACCTGATCCTGTGAGACCAAGATCGAGACCGAGATCAAAGGTTCGAGATCGAGATCTACCTAACGAGATCGAGACCCTTAAAATTCGAGACCGAGATCGAGATCGAGACCAAGCTCATGCCCTTTCAATTTGCTTTACACTACTATGGAAATTAGACTATGTTAAGTATATTAATAAACTAATAACTACTTTTTCAGATGTAGTGTGTTGAATGCAAAAAGTGTAGCCTATAAATTAACAAATGAATATATATATATATACACACATTGTTGGGCACTAAAGCGTTAATCCGATAACAGTTAATTAACGAAATTAACTTTTTTTAACGGACTATTAACGGAAGTTAATTTCCATTTATCTTTATCGGACCAGTTAACTTCCGATAACTCGATATTTAGTCCGTTAACCCTTTAAGGACTGAAGATGCCAATTGCTAACGTTTCAAATACACGCATTCATAACTTAACCCTACAAAAAATTCAGGGCTGAAAGGGCTAAAGTCCGTTAACACGTTAACTCCACTGGCTGCGCAGGTTCGACAGCGACCAAACTGTCTCTGTCAGGGCCGCCATGGAGGACGAGGTCGAGAGAGCACTGAGGAACCGGAACGTTGACAGCACCACCAGCTCTAGCGACAGCAGCATGCCTGACGACCTCTTCGCTGGGTGGACGGCCGGTGGCTCAAGTACCAGTGTCAAGCAGAAGGCCAAGAGACTTGTCGACACTTGGCTGGACACTGATGGGAAGGTAGACATGGCCGACTCTGACTTCATGGGGGAGCAGATCTTCATCAACCTCTTCCTGAAGTACAATACGCCAATTCAGTCCTCTGCCGCAGTGGAACGGCTCTTCTCTCTCGGCAAGGACATCCTGAGGCCCAAGAGGTCAAGACTGGCAGTTGGGCCTAACTTTGAGAAGTTGGTCTTTCTGAAGGGCAACCAGCACATTGTGTCATAGTCTTTAATAAATGTGCCTAAAATTTAATTTTACCTTTCAGTTCCCGCCATAATAATTCCCTGGTAAATTAAAATTTAGTTAATGGTTAGTGGTTACAAGGGTTTCAAAACATGTAATCAGTACATTTTTTATTAAAAATAAAAAAAAAGTTATTAAGCGAAAAAGTTGCAAAACTTGATAAAAATACAGTTAAATACCTATTTATTGTTGGATTTTGCATAAATAAATATTTTCTATGGGTTTTAAAGCTTTTTTCCTTGATTTTTTAAATGTTAGTAAAGAAATAGTTATCGTTAACGGATTATCGTTAACTTCCGTTAACTTTGTAGTAAAATTATCGGATTATCGTTATCGGAGTTAAAAATTGGGGTTAACGGATTATCGTTATCGAAGTTAACTTTTGGTTAACGGTGCCACCACTATATACACGTACTTTTTATTTATTTACGTCTTTTATATCTGTTACAGAAGGTTTAATGAACGTACCCACTACCAGTTTGACTTGTGCATTTATTTAAAGCATGATAGGTGCTCATTACACTTAAGGAACATCAGCATGCTCAGAAGATCTGCTGAAGTTCGACTTCTGTGGGGCCTCATTATTATGCCTCCATGGCTAAATACACGCTCAATTGGAGCACTAGAGGCAGGCACTGTTAAAACAGTCATGGCAATATTGGCCAGTGATGGGAATTTATCCCTTTTCAGGTGCCAAAACTTTATTGGAGAGCAGTTGTCTAAAATATGAGATTCATCGATCTCTAAGAGGTACCGTCGCAACTGTTCCCTGCGGTTCAAAATCTTCCCAGTTTCAACGTTCTTCTGCTTGGACCGATAGCTTTGATATTTTGCCATTAGTCTCGGAACTTTGGTTTGACTCTGTTTATTTCGTCATCGCTGCTGTGAGAATGAGCGCTGTCTCTCTGTATCTGCTCATTCTCCGTGCTTGAGTTTCTGTATAGCATACTTATATATATAATATATATAATTCTCTATTTAGTGTTCCCATTTTCAATAAAATTAATCTGACAGGGCGGGGGGGAATTTTTTTGTAGCGCTAACCTAAAAAAATCCAGACCCACATCCCCCTGCAAGACAAACGTGGCAACTCAAAACAGGGTGACTGATTAGTAAATACCTAGAGTCCCTTACTTTTACAAACTTTCATAAGCATTCTGAATTGTGTCTGTTCAACCAAGCACCATCATGAGTATGCCAATAACATGTATTTTTCATTACGGTCTCGAGAGGTCTCGAAAGGTCTCGGGGAGAAAAACCGAGACCGCGTCTGTCGAGACCGAGATCGAGACCGAGATCTAAATAGCGGAGACCGAGATCGAGATCGAGATCTGCAAATTGGGTCTCGAGACCGATCTCGAGACCTACATCACTGGTAAGAGCGCTACAAATACGCAACTTGTTAATTAATAATTATTTTCATGATCATATTTTCAAAAGTAATATTAGTCGTACGTGAATAACCCACAACCTTTCGGACTGCGAGTGTGCATGCTACCCAGTTTGTCGTCCATGTAGGTTTTTAACGATGATGTGTAAAACCGAAAACAAGATTTTAATTCGCTACAAATGTCAATATTATTAGAATGAATATCCCTGCTGTTTTCTTTAGCTGGGATGGTACCACCTTCCTTCCTTAATTGTGGTACTCAGAAAAGTATGACCAGTGTCAAAAAGTGGTATACTACTACTACTACTACTACTACTAATAATAATAATAATAATAATAATAATAATAATAATCTTTATTCAGAAAGAACACATTACATAAGACTTACATTACATCCATACAGGTTCACACAATGTTGGCATTAATGTTTAATTTGTATTTTTTAGTGACAAATAGTTTAATTACAGTATTCTTATCTGAATATGCCGTTGGGAAGCATGACAGCTTTTTAGGCAAAAATCTTTGAGATTTATTCTATTTTACGAAGGAAACTAAGAAATGTAAATAGAATTTGTGGAAAATAAAATAAAGTTGCATTTAGTTAACTCTGTCATCACAAATGAAAATTGAAATAATCTCTGAAATAATAGAAAATGAAGAGGTAAACAGTACGGTATGATAATAGAAATAATAATAGAAAAGAAAAGTGGTAATCAATATGGTAAACAGAACGTGTTGAAATACCGATAATAATTCATTTTTAATATTACAGATTAGAAATGATGATACAATCTTAGAATTACAAAAATACAGATAAATGAGGCATATTATACCTATGGCGTAATATAATGGAAACTTTTAACATATAATTTATATAGCTTTTGATTGTACCTAATTTAAGATTGTAAATTTTGCATATATAATAGGTGATTTTCATTGTTTAGTAATATTTATAAGTTGCAATATATATACAATATGCATGTATACACACATACATTAATAGGAGTTAATATGTAAAGTGTTTCTTTATTGAGTTGCGAAATGAAATTAACGACGGTGCTTCTCTGATATTTATAGGTATAGTGTTCCAGATATCTGCCCCTTTGTAGAAAGAGCATTTCTTGCAATTTGCATGGAATAATTTGGTTTATGTATGAAATCATTGGGAAGCCTTTTGGTCTGATGGCGGGTAATCGGCCTGTGAATGGGCGAAGTATAGTTTCTATTATTAGGAACTTTGTACATACTGATACCGATACTAAGTTTATAGAGGTCATTTAGTTTTAGAATATTTAAATTTCTAAACATTGGAGATGTATGAGATCGTCTGTTATCATTGTTTAAGAGAGTTCGTACGCATTTTTTATGGATTACTTTTAGTGGATATCGTATATAATTCTTTGTACTACCCGATGCTGTGATTCCATATTGTAAGTGTGGATGAATAATACAGTGTGAGGAGGGCATTTTGGGGAATTGTTTTTTTGAGTTTAAATATTATGGAGAGAACAGTTTTTTTAATTACAATCATATATGATGTTTTTGTCAAGTTTAGTAAAAGCTTATTTGCACACACACACACACACACACACACACACATATATTTATAGACATGATCTAATTGCCTGTTCACTTCGTTCATTAGGTAGTTGATATCGTGGTGTGTAGAAGTGAGTGTTGTATTATCAGTATACTGAATACAGTCTAATTGTTGATCAATAAAAATTAAGAATTAAGAAGAGTAAGATCTCAAGGATAAATCCTTGTGGAACCCCACTTTCCAATACAGCATATTCTGATGAAATGTTATTTACTTTAACATACTGGTGACGAGTAGATAGATATGACTTAAATCAATTTAACGTATTTCCCCTTATGCCACATGTGTTTAATTTATCAGTAAGATATCATGTGAGAGCGTATCAAAGGCTTTCGACAGGTCAAGGAATACTAAGATTGTGTTTCTTGTAGTTTAGGTTTTTATAGATATTTTCTAATAGCATGTTGATGGCGTCTTCTGTGGTGTGGGCTTCTCTAAACACAAATTATATTTGTAAGAACAGAATTTTCAACGAAATTATGAACGGTCAGTCATCGAGCACTACTGATGATAAATTTATCAACAAAATGATGAACATCTTCCTATCAACGACTTTTAATGATTAATTTTTCATGAGGATTATATAATATTATATATATATATATATAGATATATAATATATATATATATATATATATATATATGAATAAAACCACGAAGGAAAGGAAACACAGAATGGTGCTCAAGCGCTTTCGTCTAATGACATCCTCAGGAACACTGAAGTACATAAAAAATTACAGCCTATATATAGGTTACAGAAAAAAAAGAAATATATATATATATATATATATATATATAATATATATATATATATACAGTATATACAATAAACGGAGAAACAAACTTAAAGGATTGTGGGAGGGGCACACAGATTTATAAGGAAAAACTATCGATTTTTAGCACAAGATTAAATGAATTGTTTCCAACCAATGTTATAGATAAAAAAATATACAAATTTATACTGGAAATCTGCCCGGGTTTTAGCACTCTGCTCTTTTTCTATATAAAAATTGAAAATTAACGATTTTAGCACAAGATTAAGTGAATTGTTTCCAACCAACATTGGTTGGAAACAATTCATTTAATCTTGTGCTAAAAATCGTTAATTTTCAATTTTTATATACAAAAAAGAGCAGAGTGCTAAAACCCGGGCAGATTTCCAGTATAAATTTGTATATTTTTTTATCTATAACATTGGTTGGAAACAATTCATTTAATCTTGTGCTAAAAATCGATAGTTTTTCCTTATAAATCTGTGTGCCCCTCCCACAATCCTTTAAGTTTGTTTCTCCGTTTATTGTATATATATATATAATTTTGTTTTCTGTAACCTATATATAGGCTGTAATTCTTATGTACTTCAGTGTTCCTGAGGATGTCATTAGACGAAAGCGCTTGAGCACCATTCTGTGTTTCCTTTCCTTCGTGGTTTTATTCATCATAATTATTTTTCACGTGTTACTTTCGTGAAATAATTTCATATATATATATATATATATATTTATATATACTGTACGAGTGTACATATTAAAGTATACGTATACTGTCATTATACTTTATAGGCGAGTGGCCAGACCCGATTTAAATAATTTTAATTCCTCCCCTGTACAGAAAGTTGTAATATGTTTTTTATTAGTCCTTAGTGTACAGTAGCACTGGCTACCTAAGCAAGAGCTAAAATTCCTCTCTACCATCCATGATGACTTTATGTACCATGCGTCATCAGCAGTAGACTTGTCAGATGAATTAATGTACGGTAGGCCTTTTGGTGGTGTTGCTTTCTTATTAAGGAAAAATTTGTCAAAACATATAAGATTTTTAACAAGCGATAAGGTAAGGTTGTTAGGCATTGAATTACAAGTGAACAATGATTGCATATTAATTGTAAACTGCTATTTACCATACAACAACGGCAGTAATCTAGATGAATACATTGATTTGCTGTACAAAATTAAGTCCTTATCAGATAACCCCAAATATTCTCACTGTATAATAATGGGGGACTTTAACGCACATGTGAACTCGGAATTCTTTGTGGAATTGGGTAACATGTGCGAGTCGGCCAATTTAAGTATAAGTGATGTAGATGTATTAGGGGTAGCCAGTGGTAATTTTACATACGTTAGCGATATGAGTGGTACCACCAGGTAGATTGATCATTGTCTCACTAGTAATAATCTAAAAGATCGAATTGTTACGTTACCAATTTATGCGCAACACGACTTAACAAGAACTCAATAGGTAAGAATAATCGCGTCGATTGGTTCAGTGTTAATATGCAGCAGAGAATAGAATACAAAGACAGAACAAGTCACCTCTTTAATAATTTAAGAAATTTTGCACCTTGCCTGTAATAATCCTTGCTCAAATGATTCTCACTGTAAACTCATAGATAGGTATTATAGTAAGATAATATCCCTGTTAAGAGAAGCAGGAAGCCCCCTGATTAAATCTTACAACTATCATACTAAGGTTATTCCTGGATGGAATGATTTTATTTCCCCCACTGAAGAGGGAATCGAAAGACGCCTATGATTTGTGGTGCTTTCATGGTAGACCCAGATTAGGACCAGTATACATGAATATGTGTAGAAGTCGGGGTCAGTATAAGGCGGTCATAAGGCGATGTAAACAGGAAGAAGAGTCTATTCGAGCATCAAAAGCCTGTGAAGCTCGCATAAATAACGATAATAACAAATTTTGGAAATTTGTTAAGAATCAAACGGGTGTCAAAAATGTCCTCCCTCTGACAATCGATGGGGTGTCGGGGTAGGATGAAATTGCAAAGCTGTGGAAAAACCACTATTATAACATTCTTAACAGTGTGAGTAGGGATAATCTTAAGATAGATTGCAGCGAAACGATTGGGGGAGGGACAAGGGAAAATACTTTGATATCATTTTCTGAAGTAAAGAGGTTAATTAAAGAGTTAAAGACTGGTTCTGCGTCAGGGGTAGATGACTTATCGAATGAGCACTTAAAATATGCAAATGACGTAGTATGTCTGCATATATCATTGCTCCTATCAGCCATGCTGGCTCATAGCTATATCCCTGCAGAGTTCATGAGGGTATATATCTTGCCCCTGGTCAAAAATAAGTACGGAGACATTCTGTCCAGCAATAATTACAGGCCTATTGCTGTCGCTTCCTGCTTCTCGAAGCTACTAGAAAAACTCTTGTTACGCCGATTAAATGATTTCCTATAGACATCTAATCAGTTTGGCTTTAAAAGGTCCCACTCAACTGACCTGTGTATCTATCTACTTAAAGAAACAATATCTAAATACATTGACAGTAATTCAACCATTATAGTTTCCTTGATATAAGTAAGGCATATGATAGGGTGAACCACAATATTTTATTTGCAAAACTAGAAGACAGGAAGGCTCCCATGTACATATTAAATTGATTGAAATTTTGGTATTCCCACCAATCTTTCACTGTTAGGTGGGGCAATGTACTATCCGAGTGTTTTGGCTCCTCTTGCGGGGTGAGACAAGGCTCCTTGCTCTCCCATATGCTGTTTAATGTGTATATTGACAGATTAATTGCTCCACTTAATGAGGCAACAGTGGGATGTTGTATAGATAACACAAGGATAAATAACTTGGTTTATGCCGATGATATGGTGTTAATAAGTCCCTCTGTTAAAGGTCTGGATCGGCTACTAAACGTCTGCGAAGTGTATTCGCAGAAACATGATATTCTTTTTAATGTTACAAAAACTAAGGTTATGCAATTTCATCCTAAAAGCTGTAATCAGCCAGCTGATATAAGGTTTAAAATGAATGGTGAAGTAATTCAGGAAGTACAAGAGTTTAAGTATTTCGATCAAACTATTACCAGTTCCTTGAGTGATGACTCGGATATAAGAAAACAATCTCGAAGCCTGTCTGCTAAAGCGAATATGACCATAAGGAACTTTCGTTTCTGTACAAGTGAAGCTAAAGACACATTCTTTCGTACTTTCTGCAGTAATATATACGGTCAGCAACTCTGGGTGAATTATAAAAAAGGTTCTGGCAGAACCCTAAATTTGCTGTACAACAGGTCTTTTAGACTCTTACATAAATTACCTCCGAGATGCTCAGCTTCGCAAATGTTTGCTACCCGCAATGTCCCGCGCTTTCCGGAGGTAACAAGACGTGCTCAACACAGTCTAATGCAAAGAATTAAAAAATCAATCAACCCGATCATCCAAGCTATCCATGAGTCCTGCCATTTATCCTCTAAGCTATGGAATTCTTGGTAAGAAAACGTCTGTCTGTAGCTCCACTTAAGTTCGACAGTGCAGTATTATTTCTAATCAATTGTGTATATATTTCTATCCTTAGTATATGAACTGTCATTGTATTAATAATATTTGTCATATGGACTATAGTCTGCCAATAAACCTTTTCATTTTCATTTCATTTTCATTTCCATTTTAAGTGTTGTCCTCAGTTTTTGATGTGCGGTTGCCATGGAAACGCTAAAATAAACAAACACCTAGAAAATACCTCAAACTTTATCCAGATAATAATTTGTTTTAGTTTTTTGAATTATCACATTATAGTAAAACGTAATACAATTATGTATTGTTATAGGTTAGGCCGGGGACTTCGATATACATGGACTCGACACGCGATTTTAGGGTGGGGCCAGAGGAGGCCTAGGGTTCAAAATCGAAAGATTGCAAATAAGTTAAAAAATGTGTTATAATGGAGTCCTACCATGTTTTTAATCATACCTAAGAGCAAAAAACAACATTCTAGCAACTTAACATTGCTTAAGGGGGTGGGGTTATCGAAGTCCCCGGACACACCTATGTCAATATTATTAATTTGAACTATATTTGCAAAATCGGAACATTTTAGCAAAAAACAATTTAAGATCACTAATTTTAATAAAAAATGCAACTTACATTTGTAATTACATTTTAGCAGATTGCAATTTAGCAATTTTTACACTTGGTGATTGTTATCATCCTTAGTAGACGGCTTTTTTTCCGTTCTGCATGAATTTGGCTGTTCACTTCACTAACATAATTTTTTGCACCAATATTAAATATGTTGGGAAAAACTTTTTCAACACACTTTTTGAAGTTATGACCATTGTCACATTTAATATTACATAATGTTTCTGTGTTTTCATTTTCTGCATCTTTTCAACAAAAATTTTAACAAAAACTGCTCTAGGATTTTCGAATCCTAAGATTGTGATCTCAAAGAATTATCTTTGAAGATGAGCAGATAAGGCTCATAGGCATGAACTGCTGTTATAAACACTATGTCAGAAGGATTACATAAACCACCGCGGTTATTGCATTCAAGAAACTTTTTTTTAGTTGTATCACTTTTACTCACTCCTGTTAGAATCTCAATATTTACTGTAGGAATTGTGTCATCTTTGACAAGAAGTTGACAGCAAGAAGAGCATTTTAGTGTCTTTTGATTGATAAAAATAGAATATACATATAAAATAGAATTCATTGTCGTCAGGTGAAACACTTTCTAATTCAATTTGAAACTCAATGCTTTCAAGAAGTACCATAGCATCAGTACCTATTTGCTGTTCCTTAGCACAATTGCTCCCTTCAAACACATCTTTTATTTCTGACATACTGAAGTTGGAGAATTTTATTAAACTTTTGAATCTTATTGTTTTTTCCGCCTCAAGGAATTGTCTTACACTGGCATAATAATTAGCTCCATTTAGTTGTCGGTACCAACCAAAACGTCTTTCAATGCAATCTGAATACACATATAAATACACAATACAATACGCACACACACACACACACATGTTAAACATATATCGATATGTTTATGTACCATAATTAGACATGTTTTACCCATTTTTGCAAAGTATTCACATTTTGGGCCAAACGAGGCTTGGCCTCCTCTGGCCCGCCACTCTGAGCCAAAGTGTCTGCGTGCGCAGTCCATGTATATCGAAGTCCTCGGTTAGGCCCAGTTTTAAGTTTACTTCCTCCTTTTATTATCACTATTAGAATAAGACAAATGTGTGTTGTGACAAATATTGTGCAAATGTGTGGTATTGTTGAAAACCACAGTTTAATTATTGTTATTTTTATTTCAGACGATCATCTATATCAAGCATGGCAGAACCTGACTGAAGTCCATTAAAATTTGTACAGGCGAAGAAACAGAGGCTGTCAACAAATTGGAAGAAATGCGTTATATGTCAGCAGAGTCGCAAAGAAAAACTGGTTGTACCCATTGTACCCACAAAAGTGGGTATTGAAACATTATTGTCAACATCATTGTTACGGCAGGATGACCTTTTACAAAGACTTGAATCTGATGATGACCTTACAAAATTACATAGTATGTCTGTTACATATCATCGTAGCTGTTATCAATCATTTACAAGTAAGAAAAACATTTCTCATGTTAGTACAAAATGTAGCACGCATGATTCTGCATTACATGGTACTGAAGAACAAAGTGTTCGCACACGAGCTCAAACATCCGAGCTCACAGATTTTTCAATGTGTTTAATATGCAACGCACGAAAGAGGGACAGCATACATAAGGTACAAACAACTACGTGTCAGAGTAACATCTGGCAAGCAGCACAAGCTCGGAAGCACATATCTATACTTGCCAAAATTGAAGGAGAAGACCTCATTGCAGCCGATGCTGTTTACCACAAATCCTGAATGGCAAGCTATACAAGCAAGCATAACAGCAGTGCTTCAAGGAAAATGGAAGAAGGAGAGAGCATATACGAGAAGGCATTTATGGCACTAGTAGGAGAAATATATGTTAATCTACTCGTACACCAAGGAAAAGCTTATAAGTTGAAAACCCTGCTAGACAAATTCCAACAGCTGTTACCTGACCACGTTGATACCAAGCATACCGTGCAGAAAAACTTCAGCGCGTCTCACGAAGCATTATGGTGATAACATTGTTAGTCATGCCCAACGAGACAGTCCAAGTCAAGCATTATTGTAAGTAGCAGTGTCAGCTTAGGAGATGCTGTCAGAGCCTTTGCTCAACTGAAGGAAGATTTCAACTTAATGAGATGACACTTGTTTCTGCTGAAGAACAATCAAATGTTCCAGTGAATTCAGAAAGCTTACTTCATTCTGCCATTGGTATGCTTAGACAAGAAATAACACAAATTGAAAAGCCAACTGAGTACTACACAGCTGCTGAAATCAGCCTGAAAACATCTGAAGAATTTGTTCCAGCACTTTTACAGAAGGCGTTTCTCTGGTTGCTGAGCAAAGAGGCATTTGAATCGTGCGATTCAAATTACCAACCAGCAGAAAAATTGCAACGTAGAGTCTTAGCTCTTGCAGAAAGTGTTATTCATAGCAGTGACAGCAATATTATAACTCCCCTTCATCTAGGACTTGCAGCGCAACTCCATCATGATCATGGAAAACGAGATATAATAGACACTCTCCATGTCCATGGTTTCACCATAAGCTATGATCATCTTCGACGTTTTTTAACTGCCCTAGAAAATGATGAGTTTAAAAGAATGCAAGATCGCGTATACATACCACATGGCTTAGTCTCACGACAACATGGAGGAAAGCTGATTCAAGAAGGTGATGACAGTACTGATATCAACTGTACAACCATTGATGGAAAGGGAACATTTCATTCCATGGCCCGTGCTGTATTTCAGGAACAGACTATATTGCCGGAGTCACCGAATACATTATGCACTGACTTACATGCAGTTTTGTAATTGAAAAACAAGTTGAGACTTTTAGTGGAAAGATTCCAATTTTAAGTAATAATTTCTGCGTTAAGGTTATTTAGTAGTTTGCTTCATAAAGATAAGAATTGTTAAAATTTAGTTGGTTTAGTTGATTTAGTTGATTTTGTGTTATGTACATTGATATACGTATAGTAACTTAATTTTTGTTTTACAAAATTGACGTTCTTCAAATCTCAATATCGGTCCTTTCACAAAGTTAACAATTCAAACTTTATTTTCAAGTGCAACATTATTATATATGTATCATAATCATGCCAACATTTACCTGTTTTTCATAACTGAACGATAAACCTTTCTGCTGGCATGCGAACAGAGGTCTCCATTAGTAACCCATGTAGGCACAGTACTCTGTATGGTGATTCAACATTTTAATATGGCATTCATTTTGTTCAACATAGTGTATTAATGCTTGGAGTATCGAAATACCTGAATTATTGTATTCGAAATTAGGGCTCACCTGAAGATCAGGGTCACCAGCCTTCTTTAGTTAGCCTTATAAGGCTAACTAACGAAAATATCACGACTTAACCTAACCAATCGTCAAGGGCATACAGTTGACCTAACGATTGGTTAGGTTAAGTTGTAATATTTTCGTTAGTTAGCTTATAAGGCTAACTAACGAAGGCTGGGGCCCTGATCTTCAGATGATCCGAAATTAGTTTTGTGTAACTCATATTAATCAGTTTTGTGAAATACCTGTATTTTAGGTGATATTTTTTGGGTCTAACAATAACGTTTTTAGGCAAAAAATAAAATATATCATGCAAAAGAATGTTTTCATAGATAAATTGGGGTCTTTTCCAAATGGACGACCCCACGGGATTTAGTTGAAATTTTTATTATACATATATCTTAATGTCCTGACAACAGAAATAATATTTTTTTCAGGGAGAAATGCGCAGAAGGTAAAGTAAAATAAAAAAAAACCCTTTTCCCTCTCAGCCTCACCCTTTTCCCTCTCCCTCGTTAAAATTATTGACGTTGTTTAATATAATAAAACAATTAGCAACAGGAGCTCTGGGGGTGGTGATCGAGGATGAGTCTGTTGACAGTAATGCCAGCTTGTGACGTGCCAGTGTGTGATGCCAGCAAAAAAAAAAAAAAAAATTAGACTAACACGATCGTAGATGTAGCTCGTAGCGTAAACTAACCCACTTTTTGTTTTACTTTACCTACTTTTTTTTTTCCTTCTTATCCTCTCTTTACTTGCATGTCTGTAGTTTGCATGGTATGATAGTGAATTAAGACTGTGTTTGCATGGTTTGTAAGCGTTCTTATTTTACTTCTTTTCATCTTTCACCCCTTTCCTATTCTCTCCGACTATTTTTCTGACTTGTCGGCAGTGGCCGACTGATGATGATGGTGAGCCTTTCTTTCTCTTTTTCTGAATGAATGTTAACCCACGAGTGATAGGTGTTGCTACTTAACCCCTTATTCTCTTCTCTTAACCCCCTACTCTTTCCTTTCTCTCGGGCTAACCTTAGAGTGGATCTTAGGGTCTTTGTTAGCCTTAGCTTCTGTAGATCTGTAGATCTGTAGAACTAGTTTGCCGCGCGCATGACGGTTTCCATGCTAAAAGACAAAAAATAAAATAAGAACTCCTTTATTTAACAAATATTTAACAAAGCAGTTGTTTTACTGAATAAATAATAGTAATTTATTAAGGAAAAAAATAAATGTCTCTTAGTATTTTGTTGATAAACCCTTTTTCTCCATACGAACTCGCATAGACAGTAATTTTTTTTGTTATTAATGTTTATTTGTTGCCTGCTACATCTAGTTTAGTCTGAATATTATTGTTGTAGTGTGAGCATGTGATAATGCAGTGCTGTGATGTATCTACTTGTGAGTTGCCCCGGTCAATTGAATGCCCGGATAGGTCAATTGAATGACAAATTAGGTCAATTGAATGCCCGGTTAAGGCAAGTGAATGCCGGTTAGGTCAATTGAATGCCCGGTTAGGTCAACTGTACGCCCTTGACGATTAGTTAGGTTAAGTCATGATGTTTTCGTTAGTTTTAACGAAAATATCACGACTTAACCTAACCAATCGTCAAGGGCGTACAGTTGACCTAACCGGCCATTCAATTGACCTAACCGGGCATTCAATTAACCGGGTGCCGCACAGCAACCTCGTATCGGGCGTCATGAGCGGTGCAAACTAGATAACGGTCATGCGCCATGCAAACTAGTTTTCCCTATTTTTTTCATTTTACTTTACCTTCTGCGCATTTCTCCATGAAAAAAATGTTATTTCTGTTGTCAAGATATTAAGATATATGTATAATAAAAATGTCAGCTAAATCCGGTGGGGTCGTCCATTTGGAAAAGATCCATAAATTGATATATTGTAGCACTAGAGCTTTCAGAAAATGTATAACTTCATGGGAAATAAACCTTGTCTTCACTGTTCATTGTGTCTTCAAAGATTTCACTTGTAATGTGTGAATTGAAAACATGAATACATGAGTACCTGTACATAGCTGAAGTTAATGGCTCATTTTACTATTTTAGCACACTCAGGATGGAGGACAACATGCCAAACTTATATGTCCAGATGGTGCAGATCATTTTAGGACATGTACATTTCTGTACGAGAGGGTATTAAACTCAAAAAATATGGCCTGTTATCAGGGTTGGCCGCTCGCCTATTAATGTCGTATGACTGATAACGCGGCGACTCTCAGAATTCAAATCGGTGCTCTTCCAATATGTGCTTTACCGCGAAACTGTGATCTACCATATTCCAACTAATATTCCATATTCCAGGCTAACTAACGAAAATATCACGACTTAACCTAACCAATCGTCAAGGGCGTATAGTTGACCTAACGATTGGTTAGGTTAAGTCATGATATTTCGTAGGTTAGCCTTATAAGGCTAGTTTCACGGTAGAGCACGTATTGGAATATGGTAGATCACAGTTTCGCGGTAGAGCACATATTGGAAGAGCACCTTCAAATCTTCATTGATAGCGGTTCGAACTCCACCGATGTAAGTTAAAATTATTTATGATGTATTTAGTGTTAAAATTTAAATTCTTAATATGTCGTTGTGGATTAGCATATAAAAGTAACTTGCATGTACTCATATTTATACTCGGTTAATGAAGATAAACTGAAAGGGAATTTAAGAAACATTTCTTCCAATAGATGGCGTCGCCCAATTCGGAAATATCATTTGTACTGAGGAATAAGCTTGATGAAAATTATTTAATGACTCATCGCTTTGATGAAAATATTGTCATCAACAGATGGCACTTGCTTGATGAAAGAATTTTCATCATTATTAATGAAAATCCGAGTCTCGGTGATACACTGACCTAAAAAGTTTGGCAATCTCTGATTTAAACCATTTACCCTAAAAACTCCATGCTTCTGTCACGTATAGAAAAATATAATCGTTAATGAAGTAGTCGTCGTTCATAGAAAAAGAAATTGTTCATAAAAATATGAAGGTGAAATATTATATGAAAAATACTCGTACAAGTTCCAAGCAATTTCGATATATGATTACGTTATTTACACGCGACAGATAGATTGGCACCGCCACCAAATGAAATTACATAGAGGTATATGTTACAGAGTAATTATACGAGTATAATATATATATATATATATATATTATATATATATATATATTATATATATATATCGGGTGGCCCAAAAAAACGCCTTGAGATTTGAACATCAATAACTTCAAAAATATGCAGTTTACACTTCCAAAATTTACACAACTTTTACCTCAATCTATTGCTAAGCCATCATAAAAATTTTAGCCCTCTATATAAAATACTTTTTCCACAGCTGAAGGAACAATGAAGTATGGTGAAAAAAACGGTTGAGTACCGTTGCAAAGGAAGTAAATTTTATCATGGAATAACACCTTTGACATTGGATGCATTGACATTCCCTCCAATAGATGGCGCTACCCACTTCAATTAAATTATTTTCAATGAATCACTTCTCCGAAAAATATTTGATCAAACATCGAAGTTTGATGAAAATACTCTCATCACGTGAGGGCACTTGTTCGATGAAAGAATTTCCCACATCGTGATGAAAAATCTGGTCTCAGTATGCATGTTCAAAGCTGCCGCTAAATATTTTTTTTTACTTTGAATTGTTAAAGCCAAATATTTTGCGTGCGTTATTCTTGTCCTGTTCTTTTGAAGATTTATTATTATGCACACAAAAAAATTTGCCTTTTTGCATCATGCATTTTTCAGATTAGTACAAAAACACCCATGTCTTAACTGCCGCAAATTCTAATATCGCTTGTGACAGGTTTATGTTGCGAGTCACAGCATTTTTGATCGAAAGGATGGACAGCGAAGAGTTTGTCTGCCCCCGTGGTCGATTGCAGGTAAGCCTTTATGAGCTTCAACTTCGAGAAGTTCCGTTCGCCACTTGCCACTCGCCAATGAGACTAGAGTTGCCAGATTTTTCAAATGCCCATGCAGGACAAAATTTTTTCCGAGTCTTTTTTTTTTAAGACCAAGTTTTTTTCAAATTGAAACAAGATTTCTTCAACGGTTACAACTAGGGTTTCTTTCCCGGGATCCCGGCTGTTTTTATTGGATTTGAAAATCCCGGGAATTGGACAAATATCCCGGGGAAATCCCGGAATTCCGGAATTTTAAAATGACTTAATTTATTTTTTATTGATTTATTTGTTTTTTCTTTTGTTATTAGAAGGCTCTTGGGTAGAATTAAAGAAAACTGCATAATATTTACCACATTTTATTCTACTTTTCTGCTTTCTTAAATGAACACCTACTAGCATTAGCAACTTAGAGCAATCTAAAAGTGGGCCCGTATGCCAGAAACTGGCCGAGGGAATGTCGCTAGCGTTGCGTATAATACAAGGAACCGAGTCTCAGTATATTATCTAGCGATCGCAGGCAACTCATCTTGCTCAGAGTTTAAGCAAGCATTTGAAGTAAGAACTGCAGTTATTCGAGACAATAGGGAACAGAACTTCAAACATCATGAATTTATTTGATGCACTGAAAACCATCCCGCCAACCTCTGTTGAATCAGAAAGAGCCTTTTCTGCAGCAGGTTTATTTATCACCAAGTTAAGAACTCGTCTTAGTGATAGAAGTGTCGATTGTTTATGATTTTTAAGAAGCTATTTTAAAAATGTTGATTGACTCTAAATATTTTAAGATAAATATTTTAAGGTAAAATATTTTAAGATAAAAGGATGAAATTATTTTTTCTAATGAAGTTTATTTTATTTTTATTTTTTTGTATTGGCTAAATATTTTAAGATAAAATATGTTGAGATAAAAGGTATAAATTTTTTTTTTAATGGTTTCTTTTTCTTTTTCTTTTTTATTTGCAAATGCACTTAATTATAATTAATTAAAGGAATATAATATTTTAACCTTTTATTTGTCCCCTGCAGATGAATAGCATGATAAATATTATGTTTAATAAATAATAAATAGCTACCACTGATTGGTAAACTTAATTCAAGTATTACAATGCAAAAGTGGTCATCTAGGCATAAGTAATTGGTTATCACAATTCTAAAAGGGTATTTTATCACTGAACAATAAAAAAAAATTACCGTTCTCTTAAATATACAACCATTTCCTGGATTTCCCGGGATCCTTGGAATTGGCTTCATTTTTCCGGGAATTCCCGGGATTTCCCGGGATGAAGAAAGCTGCATATAAGGAGAAACCCTAGTTACAACAAACAAAATTAGAAAAATTTTATTAAAATTATGCTTAACAATTAAACATCGCGAATAATATTGAAATATTATACATAATATTGAAATATCGTAAATAATGTTGAAATTATCATAGCATATTAATTATTGTAGTATACATCGCTTTGTTAATTAAATTATAACATATGTCAATATTTTTCTGAACTTTTAATCTTCTGACTTCAAATATAACTGAAATTCCTTGCAAATCATGATTGTAAATAATTAATTAAAAAAATATTTTAAATCTTATAAATAAGATAAAGTGTGTGTGTGTGTGTGTGTGTGTGTGTGTGTGTGTGTGTGTGTTCCTCTTTCACACAAAAACTTTCACGCAAATGCAGCAATTTACACCTGAACGATTTCTTATAAAAAGTAGACATACAGATTTTATTTGAATTACACAATCTCAAGTTGTATGGTCAAGCAATCACAGGATTCACACTAATTCAAAGCTTACAATATAACTACAGCCGAAAAACTGCCAACTCGTGGCCAAACACAACATTTTATAAGTGTTATGGGGCCTTTTCCGAAATTTGGACTGTTTCCTATTTTTTTGAAAATAAGATATTTAATGTAGATTTTACGCTAATTTCAAAAATGTAAGTATTTTTTGGATAAATTATTATTTTAAAAGTTACACGGTGTTCTAATTTACGTATATATATATTTTTGCTACCCGCACGAAGGGTAGAAAAAATAACTGAATGCCCAGTTAGGTTAATTGAATGCCCGGTTAGGTCAACTGAATACCCGGTTAGGTTCATTGAATGCCCGGTTAGGTCAACTTTACGCCCTTGACGATTAGTTAGGTTTAGTCGTGATATTTTCGTTAAAACTAACGAAAATATCACGACTAAACCTAACTAATCGTCAAGGGCGTACAGTTGACCTAACCGGGCATTCAATGAACCTAACTAACGAAAATATCACGACTAAACTTAACCACTCGTCAAGGGCGTACAGTTGACCTAACTGGGTATTCAGTTGACCTAACCGGGCATTCAGTTACTTTTTATACCCTTCGTGCGGGTAGCAAAACTATGTACTGTATATACGTAAACTAGAACACCGTATAACTTTTAAAATAATAATTTCTCAAAAAAGAGACTTAAATTTTTTAAATCAGCGTAAAAATCTACATTAAATATCTTATTTAAAAAAAATAGGAAACAGTCCAAATTTCGGAAAAGGCCCGCGTTGGACAATTTCTAGGATGTTCTAGAACATTCAACATTACTCTACAGAATTCTACAGGATCCTACATAATTCTAGAAAATTTTAAATCAATTCATCCCGAAAAAATTTGCTTAAAAAATATTTTTTGCGGGACATTTTGAATACAAAAGGATTTTTTGATCAAATGCAGGACGTTTGGCAACCCTAACTGAGACAGGTAAAGTTAACAGTATCCTGAATATCCAGGTGTTTGTGACGTTACTCATGATGGCTTCTTACGAGACACTGAGGACATTTTGTCTCCTTCCTTAAATCCAAACAGAAAAAATAGATCTTCAGATTTTTGTACATCATCTCCAGTCATTTGTTCTTAGTGCAAAAAATGGCAACAGTACAATTTTTGGAAATATCGTCATACTGTTCCAATTCGATTTTTGGCGCCTTCTTTATCGCGGCACCCTGTGCAGTCGCACACTTCGCACACCAGTAGGCCATGACCATCACATATTTCACAAGATTTATCCGAGACTTGGTAACATAGTAACAAATATTTATTGATATATAAACCTTATTACTGTAGTCTAGAAAATTAATCTGACTACTAGTGAAATTTCGGAAACAACAGTAAAAAGTTTGTAAATCTTAGTAGATACAGCGATTATTATTTTTTAAGCTAAGTTATCGTGAAATGTCGCATTTTTTAGGATACACCCACAGCCATATAAATAAAAGATTACACCCAAATATCGACAAGAGTTCCGCTTTATTTTGAAGATCCGCCTGCTTTTTACATACTCTGTAGAACATTCAGTATAACCTGAGGTACATAGTTGTACTTAAAGTACATAACTGTCCTTTAAAGTATGAACTTGGTGTTTAAAGTTTAGAATTGGTCTTCCTTTAACAAAATAGTCCAGTGGCGTACTTTTATTTTTACTACATAACCGAAATGGATGAAATTTGTTAATCCGAAAATAATTGGTTGGCAGATATGAAATAATTTTAATTTTTTTCTATACTATTTTATCTGTTTGTAAAAAAAGATTTGATCTATAATAGTCAAAATTGTTTTCCAAAATGCAGAGAAATGAACTTCAAGAGAAAAAATTTGGTGAGCAGAATAGCGAAATAATTCTTATATTTGTTTGCATTTAGAAAACAAGCAACATACAATTAGCATTCGTGTTCAGACTTAAGAACATTATTGTTGGTCTATCGTTCATTACAATTTCAACCTTATAAACAAACCAAAAGGGTTTTGATACTGATAGACATACGTGTTCTCCTTTTAATGCAAACACAAAATACCATGAAGTTATTTTTGATCGAGATTGGTACATTTGCTGCACATTTACGAAGCCATTAAACTTATCTGGATGTTCAGTATTCTTAAATCATTCCCCCTCCCCCAGTTCACTTTATTATGATACATATTCATTAACTTAAAAATAATGGACTGTTCTCCATTTCCTCCTCCTACTTCCTTTGTTTCAAATCTTATGATTATTGTAACTCATCATGTAGTTTAATCTATAAATATGCAAGTCCTTTATCAAAGTTTAATCAATTATTAAAGAGGAAAAATAAAGAACTTACAGTGCCTTTTATATTAACGGTAATACATCAAATTTACTTAATTTACGAAGCCGTCGTCATTTTATAGGAAAACAAAACACCAGATTTCACGTCCATGCAAGTTTCGCTAAATGATCCGCGAAAGGAATTTCTTGGACTAAAGGAAGTAAACAAAAATTATTTTAAATATCATTACTGGAATATAAAAAGCCTTACCTATTTAATTAAGTATCGTATATATAGGATAAGGATGTAATTACGAGGTTTACTTTTACTGATTTGGTGTTTCAGATTTGAATTGAATAACTTTCATTAATAATAAAATAAATACATTGGTTTTACAATTTACAATGACATAAATAATTGTGAAACTGGACTATTTATTTTATTTTATTTGGCCCTTAAGTTTTAGGCTTTTCTTCTTTTCATAAGATGTGTACAGTTCTTATTTTGGGTTATGATTTACCTTAACTGTAATACTGTAATTTGGAATTTAACCATTTTATGACAGTAACCTAGACCTTCAGCATCTTGGTTCCCTGCTTTGCATGCAGTCCATTAACTAGTTAACCAGACAATGAAGCTAGCCAGTTTATATTTGAATAAAACACACAATTAGCCATATGACTTTTAAACAAAAAATTTAAGCTAGTCACTCTATTCTGAATGAAACGTTAGGAACAGAGCACTTGACTTGGTCTCCTACTTTGCATTTAGACTATCCACCAATTAACAAAAAAAATTAAGCTTATCACTTTATTTTATGCCGTTAGGTGGAGGTTTCGTCACACGAATAGCCGTAAAAGTAAAACTTAGGATGCATACGACTACAGTAGTTACAGTTTTTGGAGTCAATTAACTCAAAAGTTCATTTCTGAAACTGGACGGGTCTGTTGACTTGACTAGGTTAGTCTTTCAACTAAAAATTTTCTCCGTATGTATGTATAGTATTTTGATTAATTGACGAGGAAGAGGATTATATAATATATATATATTATATATATATATATATATATATATATATATATATGGAATCGACATTATAACTAACATGTTTTTGTAGATAAAGTACAATACAAGAAAGTCATCTAGCAGACTGGCAGTGTTTACAATGAATCTTTTTTGTCTATCCCTGTGCGCACAATAAAATACACGGAAATAGGGCTTCGTTAGCGGGCTACAAGGCCATCCTTAATTAACAGCACTACTCCATACAGAATTATTTATATATATATATAAAGAACGACGCTTGTTAGAAGAGTGGGATCATATGTAGAATTCGGACCCCAGGTAACCCTAATGGAGAATACAGACCCCAACTTTCCCCTAATGTAGAATCCAGACCCCAACTTTCCCCTAATGTAGAATCCAGACCCCAACTTTCCCCTAATGTATAGATTATAGAAGCCAGACCCCAAACGAATCGTATAAGGACATCAATAAACAATTTAAAGGTTCATAGAAAATTTTATTATTATTATCACAAATAAAAACGATTAAAATCACACAATTGTAAAATCTTATATCAAATGTAGAATTCGGACCCCAGCCTTCTTTAGTTAGCTTTATAAGGCTAACTAACGAAAATATCACAACCTAACCTAACCAATCGTTAGGTTAACTGTACGCCCTTGACGATTGGTTAGGTTAGGTCATGATATTTTCGTTAGTTAGCCTTATAAAGCTAACTAAAGAAGGCCTCGGATGTTAAGGCAAATGTAGAAACTCAAATAGTTAGAGAGTAGCTTAAACAAGCCAAATGGAGAATACAGACCCCAACCTTCCGCTAATGTAGAATTCGGACCCCAACCTTGGTAGGGGTCCGAATTCTACATATGATCCGAAGTGTGTTCACACAAGACGAGGAGAGAAAACGAGCAATGAAAAATGAGGTACCTCCCGGGAATCGAACCCGGGATCATCCGATTGCCGGATATATATATATATATATATATATATATATATATATATATATATATATATATAGGTGCTCCTTTAGTATGCGGTCTACAGACAAATTCACACTTTAGTATGCGGTCTACACCAATTTGTTTTTTAAATGTAGTTAAAGAAGGTTGAAATGACAATCTTACTTGAAAAAAATTTATTGAAAGTTAAAAACACAAAAAGTTTAAATGTAAGTATACCTTCTTAGCTTGTTTACTAATTGCTTGTTTACATCCCAATGTCAGTCGCCCTTGACGATTGGTTAGGTTTAGTCATGATATTTTCGTTAGTTTTAACGAAAATATCTTGACTAAACCTAACCAATCGTAGGTAGACCGCATACTATAGTAGCACCGGCAATTGAATTGCTTACAACTTTACTGCTTCAAATTTCTCAAGCTACTGATGTTAAACAATCATTTTGAATTTCAAGGTCAAATAGGGTCTAAGTCATGTGAGTGAGTCACTTAGCGAAAAAAAAAGAGCGGCAGAATGCGTGAGCAGGCACAAATTTAACGAAAAAAACCTGTAGACTGCACTTTGAAAAAAGTAGAGCGCGGCAGAATTTGTAGACCGCATACTAAAGGAGCACCTATATATATATATTATATATATATATATATATATATACATATACAGGGTGATTCAGAAGTCAGGTTACATAGGGCTTTTCTGTTTCTTTGCAGGTAAATGAGTTATGAGATGTTATCGAAGGAGGAGCGCATTGATGTGATATTCCTAGCGGCTGCACAAGTGCATTGCCGTTAACGGTGGCCATATCGAACATGTGATGTGACTATTCCTCTGTATCATTACATAATACAGTATTTCCCTATGTAACCTGACTTTTGAATCACCCTGTGTGTGTGTGTATATATATATATATATATATATATATATATATATATATATATATATATATATATATATATATATGGTTTGTTGATTCCGCCCTAATTATTTATTCATATACGGAGTTTTGGGTTTATTATCCCATTGTTACTAGTTTCACTTTCCTTGTGGATATTCCTACATAATATTCATATGTGTGTGTGTGTGTGTGTGTGTGTGTGTGACCTTTACACATTTCCATGTAATTTCTTCTTTTTGATGCTTCTGGTTTGACCTTTCTCAGTGCGAATCTCCGATGGTGATGTTAAATTGGTGTTTCAATTTAAAATTTACACGCGTTTTATTCTTCCAAACTTTCTAAATTATTGATGTTCAGTTAATGTATTTTAAGTTCAGTATCACGTAGAGTTTATTAGTTTTAATAAACTGAAGATTTAAATACCGTTAATTAAGTAAAATTGACTAAAGAACTTATCTTAATTAAATTTATCATAAAATATCATTTGCAAAAGGCTTAATTGACCTCACGCGCAGTTTTATAAGTAAATTTTGGCTTGTCGTTATTGTGTTTTGCAATAAATACAGTTTATGATTAAACTTTGTAAAACAAGGGAAATGTTTACAACTTATAAAACAAAATTTACATCGAGAATGCTTACAAAAGTTCTGTTTACACTTTGAAATTGGCTAATTATATTGGACAAGCCTACAGCCAGTTTCTTATCTATACTTTATTTAATGATTTTCACATCCGCGGAAGGGGAATCAAATGGTACTATTTAATTTTAACTTTATAATTAATTATAGAGTTGCTGGATAGTACTCGGGGGTATGAATTAACCAAGACAGGATTATCCAAAATTTTCTTGGGGTCGTAAATTTGTTCGCAAAACATAAATGAAAGAAAAATGAAAATTCACTTAATGAACAGCAAAAATAAAAAAAATTATTGATTGTATGATGAATATTGAAGAGGTTCAGATTAAGTATAATTTTATGACAGTGGTAACAGTCAACTCAGTGGTAACAAACGTACTATAATTTACTTAATAGTAGTATTTTGTAGCAACTAACGCGACAAACCATGATGTTCAACCACATTTACTGTATACTCCTCAATAACTGCACCACATTAAACTATTCTCTCTCTCTCTCTCTCTCTATATATATATATATATACAGGCCCTCTCAGAGGTCCAGAGAGACCCGGGCCACTTCCAGCTTTTGAGGCCCACAGCTAAACCCAATTATTACTTTCACTGCAAAACATATTCAAACCTGAAAGTTTCTAAATTTGAGGCCCCCCTGAAGCTTGAGGCCCAGGCCAAATGGCCCTCCTAGCACCCCCTCTGATAGGCCCGTATATATATATACACACACACAGTATATAATATATATATATATATATATAATATATATATATATATATATATATATATATAACTAAAATATTTTATAACTCTCTTAATCTAGATTGAAAAATATCAAAAATGTGTCACCGATACGAATCTCGTATCTTGTGTCTTATTCCCTGTTGTAAAGGTATCTATCTTGCAATGTCTATCGGCGAAGTACATCGATACTGTGAACATCATCCGCATCGTGTATCAATGATAGATTCCTTCATGTATCTTGTTCATATAGACAGACAGACAGACAGATATATAGATGGATAGATATACGAAAGGATGTAGTTACTACAACATTATTGGTTATCTGGTATCTTATTGACAATTGCACAATATAGTTTTGTTTAAATTTGATCGGTAGAATTCTTGCGATAAGGGTTAAATTTATGGTTAATATTTGATTATATAGTCCTTAAGTGGTCTAACTGTTATGAGAAAAATATTCATATTTTATTTTATAATATGCGACTTTCTCTAAAAAGGTACACTCACACCCACACCCACAAATATATATAAATATATATAGCCAGGCCCGTAGCCAAGGGGGGGCCAGGGGGTCAAAGCCCCGTCTGGAAAATAATATGCCCCCCCTGGGGAAAACCAACCGCAACGGCGTTCCATGCTACAAAAACGCCAAAGCCAACTTGTTTTACTTGCCTTTGAAAATAAGAGAACGAAGCAAATAGACATGTTTGAATTCCTAAAGAATTTCGCTAAAAAAACTCGCCCCATTACAGTTATTCTAAAATTAAAAAAAACTTACAAAGACTTTTATTTACACTAAATTTAGGCTAAATATTGTATTCTATAACCCAATATGCCTATCTATATGTATCGGTTTGATCATTTTTATTTAGCCTACGGGTTTTACTTGTTATAGTTTTGAATGTAATTTTCTGCAGTATATTTCGATATTCACAAAAAATGACATTAAATTTTTTCATTGTCCCCCTGTCAATATCTCCGCCCCTCCTACTGATTTGGTCTGGCTACGGCCCTGTATATAGCATTGATACATCTTATACGATGTCATAAATTTGAAACTGAAAGAGAGAGGATAATGAAATAACGGGGACGCATAGCAACTTTTCGTACCCAGTCTCTGCTTGGCACCATATATATATATATATTAGTGATGTAGGTCACATCCGCATCCGCGGAACATCCGCACATTTTCTCGCATCCGCATCCGCGTCCGCATCCGCACTTTGGACTGCCGATGTCGTGCGGATGTGGACCGTTGAGATAAAACGTCATTAATAAGCGGAAATTATCAAATTCTACTATATTAATAGAACTAGTTCATTGTGCGCAAAAGTGATGCAAGCGACAAGACGAGAGGCTGTTCTTGTATGAAGTTACTCTCTTGCAACCTACTTAGATCCACGTTACAAAGCTAAGTTATTTTCACCTAGTACATTAGAACGAGTTAAATCATCACTTGGGAAAGCAGTTGAAGAGCTTCAATCTCTTGAATCTGTCGCTTCGCCACCCACCAAAAGAATAAAAGTTTCAGTGACAGAACCAACACCTTCAACAAGCAATCTATCACAGAATCTGTCTCTCAGTTTCTTGAGTCAAGCAGCAATGACGAGACCTACGCGATGTCAAAAGATGTAGTAAAAATGATCGAGAGCTATCACCAAGAAAAACGCCTGGCTGCATGTGACAATCCTATTAGTTGGTGGAAAAATACGCAGAATATCTATCCATACTTGAGTAAACTTGCAAGGAAACATTTAGCCTGTCCTCCAACAAACGTACCAAGCGAGAGATTATTTAGCAGTGCTGGATTAATATATGATGAAAAGAGAAACAGACTGGCAGCAGAAAAGGCAGAAAAATTAATGTTCCTTAAGCATAACCTTCCTATAATTAAGTTTGAACATTAAACGATGAACATCTTAGTTTACTTTATTTTAATTACTCATTTTAAATATGCCTAATAAAACTTTAAACTTAATATAAATAGTTATCAAGCTAATTAAAGATCTCTTTCTATAAGGGTGGAGGTTGGGGAAAGAGGTCGGTGGGGTGCATTTGAGTTGGGTTCACGTCCCGCATCCTGGTAACACAATTATGGTTTCTAATTGTGGCTGAAACTCAACAAAATATAACGAATTTATTTGCAGACGAATTCACTAATTGATTTCTATATTAGTTAGATGCTTCATATTATTTTATATGTTCAGAGAAAAGTACAGCAATTATTGTACAATTAATCAATTATACTACATTATAGCTACAGCTCTCTCTATATAATAACTTATTATATACGTTAAACACAACAAATCTCGAATATATCCTAAAAAATAACGAAAATGTAGACATCCGCATCCGCATCCGCGGATGTTGAAATCAAACATCCTCATCCGCATCCGCATCCGCGGATGCGAAAAAAATGACATCCGCTACATCACTAATATATATATATATATAATCGTTCCTAGGGAATCGAATTCAGGTAAGGAACACTAATTAAGAAAGGTATTCCTGAAGGTTCAGGTACAGTTACTGGAGTTTAATATATACAGTATATCCTAATTATTATAATGATAACGTTTATTGGCAGGAGAGAAATTCCATTAAAATGTTATAAACGAAGGTAATAACGATAAATTTAAGACAAAAAAGGACTACGGTAATAAAGCAATAACGATAATACACGTAATGAAACGAGTAATAATAAAATTAATAATAACAGCTTCCCAAGGTTGGTATAAAAAAATAATAAAAAGTACATATAATGGAAAACCCAATGCATGAGTTAAGTGAAGTGGAGCTATTGACAAACACTTTCATACCAAGCAGTCCACAGTCTAGAAGACATAAAGCAGGAGTGATGAATAGATTGAATAACTGGATGGTTTGAGTTTTGAATTCTTCGCATTAGAATGTGTTGAGCACGTCTTGCTACCTCAGGAAGGCTCGAAACGTTGCGGTTAGCGAACATTTGAGAGGCTGAGTATCTTGGACGAATTCCTTGACATAGATAGAAATCAATCAAGAACAGGTAAGGACAGGATTCTGCTAATTAATTTTGAATTCTCGGAATGGGGCGTAATTATGGCTCCATCACAAATACGAGAAAATTCACCACCAGGACGAGACACAATTGGTGCCATGTTTCTGAAGCAATGCAAAGACAGTGTAGCCAAGCCATTATAGTTATTGGAGAAAATGTCACTCGACACAGGGCAAATGCCACTCCCAAAAACGAGAACATCATTCCGAGCCAACATGGCTTCATGGCAAGATCATGCTTATCACAGTTATTAGACCACCAAAATACTGAAATTATTATGTCAAAGTCAAAATACAGATGTAATATATAATTAGTTTGGTAAAGTCTTCGATATATGTGATCATAGAATTATAACACACAAACTGAAGAAAACGGGAATTACTGGAAACTGGGTTGACGGATATTTAATTTTGTGACCAAAAGAACACAAAGAGTAGGAGTAAATGAATCTGAAATCTCAGAAGTCATCAGTTTTGTTCCACAAGCCATTGCTGCTTTGCTGTTTATAGCAGTGATTGCAGCTAAACAGTAGATGCAAACATTAGAGTGTCGTATCATGCTTCGCGGATGGCACAAAGACATTTAAGGAAATATTAAATGAAGGTGACATAGAAAAATTACAAAATGACAGTGAAACACTATTCACGTGGGAGGAAGACAGCAATATGACACCATACAACGAAGAAACATATCAACTCAGATGATATGGTAACAAGGAGCTACGGAATAAATGGTACAAAACATTACAAGACAAACAAATAACAGCAAACCCAAAATTCAGAGATCTTTGAACAATAATGCCATCGAATGCAGAATTCGAACACCATAACAGTAAAATTATAAAAGCTAAAAAAATAATGGAATTACCTGGAAGAACTTCCATCGCAGAGAAACAAACCATGCTAAAATTATGAAAGAGTTTAGTTCTACCAATGAGTGAGTATTGCACAGTATTCACAAGCCCGTACAGAAAACGAGACATTGAGATATTAGAAGCCATACAAAGAACGTTTACGTCTAAGACAGAGGAAACGTAAGATGAAAACTAATGGCTACGACTATAGTCCTTGAAGCGCTACTCCTTCTGTAAACTAGTCTGAAAAACGTGTCCTGCGAAAAAGCAAATTTTTCAGTGTGATATTAAACAAATCTTCAAAAGAACACGATAAGAATAACAAACAGAAAAACAATTGGCATTAAAAATTAAAATTAAAAAAACAAGAACTATTAAGCGGCATCTTTTAACATGTACAGTGAAGCTAGGATTTCCATCAAGATCTGGGACATTCTTTCATCGGATCTTTTCCGTTTGGGGGCTAGCAGCGAATTTTAATAAAAATCGATATGCTAATGTAGTTTTGGTCACTGATTTAAAAAATAACTTTCGTTTTTGGAGAAATGAAAAACAAACATGTTAGAGCACTTTAAATAATTAATGTGTTTTTAACGAAAATATCATGACATAACAACCAATCGTCGAGGGCGTACAGTTGACCTAACCGGGCATTCAATTGACCTAACTTGGCATTCACTTGACCTAACCGGGCATTCAGTTGACCTAACTGGCATTAATTCTTGATTTTTTTTCTGCTACTTTTACAGATCTGCCTGGATCCTTCAAAAAACATATTCTTCGTAAAGTTGCACTTTTTACCGTTTGACCGACGCTTTTGGCAATGAAAGAACTGGGTATTTTTATCAAAGGAACACACTTTCCCACACTTAGAGCATTTTTTCAGAAACAGTAGCAGTTTGTGACTCTGGCTAAATTTAACACAATCCTCTGTAACTAGTTTAAGCTAGTTAAAACCAGTGATGGGCACCGTTAACCAAAAAGTTAACTTCAATAACGATAATCCGTTAACCCCAATTTTTAACTCCGATAACGATAATCCGATAATTTTTACTACAAAGTTAACGGAAGTTAACGATAATCCGTTAACGATAACTATTTCTTTACTAACATTTAAAAAAATCAAGGAAAAAAGCTTTAAAACCCATAGAAAATGTTTATTTATGCAAAATCCAACAATAAATAGGTATTTAACTGTATTTTTATCAAGTTTTGCAACTTTTTTGCTTAATAACTTTTTTTTTATTTTTAATAAAAAATGTACTGATTACATGTTTTGAAACCCTTGTAACCACTAACCATTAACTAAATTTTAATTTACCAGAGAATTATTATGGCGGGAACTGAAAGGTAAAATTAAATTTTAGGCACATTTATTAAAGACTATGACACAATGTGCTGGTTGCCCTTCAGAAAGACCAACTTCTCAAAGTTAGGCCCAACTGCCAGTCTTGACCTCTTGGGCCTCAGGATGTCCTTGCCGAGAGAGAAGAGCCGTTCCACTGCGGCAGAGGACGGAATTGGTAGACTGAAATTATGGCGGTTTGAATTCATTCGCGGAGCGGTGATCTTCCGTGAATGACTCCTCGCAGTTAACGTGTTAACGGACTTTAACAGACTAAATATCGAGTTATCGGAAGTTAACTGGTCCGATAACGATAAATGGAAATTAACTTCCGTTAATAGTCCGTTAAAAAAGTTAACTTCGTTAATTAACTGTTATCGGATTAACGCTTTAGTGCCCAACACTGGTTAAAACACATATTAATTATTTAAAGTGCTGTAACATGTTTGTTTTTCATTTCTCCAAAAAAAGAAAGTTATTTTGGGGGGGGGGGGAATGTGGGAGAGGGGGGGAAATGTGGAAGGTGGATGGGGTGGGGGTAATGGGGAGAGAGGTGGGGGTAATGGGGAGGGGGGGGGACAATGGGGGAGGTGGGTTATGCAACAAAGGGGTGGGGGTTAGCCCCTAAGTTGCATAAAGGTGGGTGAGGGGGGTTGGGGGAGAGGGAGAATGACCTCCCCAAAGGGGTAACTCTAACGTGCCCTCGCCGTAGGCGAGTTTGCGAAGCACAAGTCCCTCCCGTAGGGCAGGGAGCCGAAGGTTCTGCTTGTTAATGTTTATTATTACACACACACACACACACACAAAAAAAAGATTTGTCTTTTTTCAAACTAGTCCATGATTTTGGTAGGTAACCCCTTTTGGTTTTAAACACAAATTTTGCACAAAATTAGCGCTCATTCTACCTTCTGAACAGATGTTTTTAAGTTAGTCAAAACTTAACATTTACTTTAAGCTCATGAACTACATACATTTTGAGTGCAGTTCACAAACTTGGCCTCACTAACTTTGGTTATGAAGCTCAAAATTTTAAGGCTGTGGTACTTTGTAAATTTATAGACTGACTTGCTTTTCCTCGATTTCACAAAACTATAAAATATTGTACGAGCGTCGTCTGATACATACATAAAATTATTTATTTCTTACCACAAACAACACAAATAGAAATACAGGCAGTTAACTTTAAAACACGCGCAAAACACAACACCACACTAATCGACATTTACATCCCACCAGATAGTTCACCTCAGGTGCCAGCCAATTACAATCCACAGTTACACACTGTGGCCTCTCTCACTAATGTCATTTTAGGAGGAGACTTCCATGCTAAAGACACTAGTTGGTACCTGCACAACCAAAGCAACACCAGAGGTGCCAACATAGCCACACAACTAAACAGCCTCCTCATTCTTAACAATACAGAAGAACATACACACATACCACATCAAGCAGGATACTCAAACTCCTCCCCAGTCATAACGTTCTGTTCCCCCTCACTAGCAACACATACACACTGGAGAACAGAAAAACAACTGTCATCAGACCACCTGCCCATCATCATTACAACACGTTCTACACTCTGCCCCAACAGCCTTCGGCACACTTACAGAAATTACAAGAAAACTGATTGGGAACAGTTCAAAATACAGACTGAGGAACAATTCACCACATTAAACAGCACACCCATCATAAACATCAATACAACACTCAAGACATTTAATCAGATCATCAATAATGCAAATAAATACATACCCGAGGGCGACATTAGGAAATACAATCCAAATTACACTAGAAAAATAGCCCACCTCAAAAGACAAAGTAACAACCTCAAACATAACCCACAAACACCACACACAGAAACCATAAAACAGCAGATTCAACACCTCAACACAGAAATAAACAACAAACTCAAAGAAAAACAAACAGAAACATTTAGGGAATTCATAACAACACTAAACCACTCCACAGATACATCCAGACTATACAAGACGATAAACAGCATTACCCACTCTAACAGCGACATTCACACCTCACACGCGGCTATCTGTCGCAGCCAAAATAATATCCCAACATATACACAACAAGCTAACATTCTAGTTAATCACTACGCAAAGATAAATCACTTAAACAGAGACAACAACCAGAAACACGCAGACACACAAACAGCCAGGCACAAGAAAACCTACAGACTCGACACGACCATTACACCCTTCAATACAGACCAGACCACTAAGATCATCAAAAACATTAAGAATTCGAAGGCTACTGGACCAGACAACATATCTAACATACACCTTAAACACTTGGGCCCACAGGGAATACTAGCTCTCACAAATATCAGCACATATTCATACCAACACTGTATTATTCCTGACGTATGGAAACAAGGTAAAATTATTACACTACTCAAACCAAACAAAAATCCGACAGAACCAGCTTCCTATAGACCCATTACTTTACTATGCACACCTTCCAAAGTAACAGAAAGACTAATCTTACAAATCACAAACCCACACATACCACTATCACCTACTCAACATGGATTCAGACCTCACCACTCAACCGCGACATTACTCACTAACCTCACGGAGCACATCATGGATGGCATCAACTCCAGACGACCAGCTCAACGTACACTATTAGCAACAACAGACATTAGTAAAGCATTTGATGCTATCCCACGCTTCCCTCTCATAAACAAAATACTCAACACAAACATGCACAATAACACTAAAAGATGGCTAAGCAACTATCTTTCAGGAAGATACTCACATGTCACATTTAATGGCAAGTCATCCAAAAACAAGCTTTTTCCGAACGGGGTCCCTCAAGGCTCTGTTCTCTCACCAACACTGTTCAATTATACATGCATGACATTCCAACACCCATAGATAACACGCTTACCTTATCATCATATGCAGATGACATCACTCTAACATCCACCCACAACAACATCGACACCGCTACAAATAACCTACAAACATACATAAACGGTATGCAAGACTGGCTCACACACAATAGACTCAAAGTAGCGCCCACAAAATCAACCATCACCTTGCTTACAAGCAACACAAAAGAACACCAGATAACTCCACAGCTTACACTAAACAACACCAACATTCCACACACTCACAGAACCAAAATACTTGGGGTCACATACAACACATCATTATCTTTTGCAAACCACATTCAGGACATTAAAAACAAATGTACGTCAAGACTTAACACGCTTAGGGTACTAACAGGCACAAACTTTGGACACCACCAGGAAACAACATCGCTCATATACAAACAATATATTCGCTCAGTTATGGACTATGCTAGCCCATGCTGGGCACCCATTATCTCAAACACACACATAAACACCTTACAGACAATACAAAACAACGCACTTCGTATCATTACAGGATGTACTCAAACAACACCAATAGAACACCTGCACACAGAAACAAAAATACTGAAAGTTAGGGAACATTTAGACATGAGGGGAACACAATTCATGGCAGTAGCGACAACTAACCCACAACACCCTTGCCACTACATGTACAATCATGCACCGACACCTCGCCCCATTAAGGTAACACCAAAGAGACATTATAACCAAATACTCCATTCCATACCACGCCCCACAGATATCACACAGTACAGAAAACACATACACACACCGAACCCACAAAGCACTGACACGACTCTGTCCGAATGCGGTCCTAGGTGCGAAGCGCCACCCATTAACAGGTCAGAGATCAGCCTGAGCAGATCGGATCGAGTTAACTTAGCACGATTCCGATGTGGACATCACCCCAACTTACGGACATATAAACACAGAGTAGACAACTCCACAGACGACACCTGCCACCTGTGCCAGGACACACCACAAACAATTGAACACATTATGACAGACTGTACCGCTCTAGCACAACAACGAACACAACACTACATCACTAGTGCGCTGAACCTCTGGTCCACTCTGGAGAGGGCGATCGGTTACCTGCGTGCCGCCGACTTGCTCGATCAGGGGGGCTGATCGGCTAAACAACAAAACACATTGTAAAATAGCCGAAATTTTGTTTTTGCGCACCGCCGACAAAAGGCTTGATTCTGGGCGTAGCTTAGAACTCTCGACGAATAATCTCCGTCCAGCGTCACGTGGACGCCTCACTTTTTTGTAGTGAACAAATTTGTTCGATGTTTACATCAAATTATTCGCAATGACGTTTTCTGTTTTTGGTGTAAAGTGGTGTCGTTTCTTCTGAAAAAAGTTATAGCTGTCAGAAAAGCCGTCCGCGAAATGCTAGTCAGGGTCAAAGATTTGTTCACGCACACACTGTGCGTGAACGATATGAAAAATAGTGTCCCACACTTTAGAAATTAAATAAGAACACAATGAGATGGGAGAAGAAGTAAAGCCTAATGGACCCTAATGGAGTACAAAGCCCACCTAAAGCTGGTAGATGCTGTAGCTAATGTACAGTATATGCAGATAATAAAACGAAGATAAACTTGAACAACAAACTAGAAGAAGAGTTCCTTATTATAAATGGTATACGACAAGGATGCACTGGGTAACCATGCTTTTCAAATTAATAACATATGTAGTTACTAAAGAAATTGAGAAAGGAGCTGGATTTATGAATGATATGTTAAGATTAGCCTCTTATTTTATTCTGATGATGGCCTGTTACTAGGCCACACAATTGATGAAGCCAAGAAGAACTTAAAAACTCTCATCGATGTAAGCAGAAAGTGTGGATTGGAAATAAATAAAGAGAAAAGTAGTATCATGATTTACAATATGGAAAACCAACCTGAACAAATAGAAGAAATAAAAGTAGTGGACAAGATTAAATACCTTGGGTTAATACTAGAAAATAAGAGAGATGTTTTCAGAGAGCAAAAGAAATTAATGATAAAAAAGGCACAAGAGATGGCAAATATGACATAATCAGTCATCGAAAAAAGCTGTTACAAGATAATGGTTGGAAAAACTTATTGGAAGCATCTGGCTTTGCCCTCAATACTGTATGGCACCAATGTAATGACACTGACGGAAAATTACATAAACAGACTAGAACAAATAGAAAATAGTCTATGCAGGCAGATACTGGGAGCACCAAAATATGCACCAACATGCACTCTAAGAGGTGAAATAGGGGCATCCCTAATGAAAACCAGAATAATAAATGGCAAATTGCAATATATAAGAAATATAGAGAATGGAGACAATAGCTTATTGAAAGAAGTACTGGAGGTAATGAAAGAAGATAGGAAAAAATAAGTGGGTAAAAAGGAGTGAATGTACCTACGAGAATTGGACATAAAAATAAAGGACATAAAAAGAATGAAAAAGGAAAAACTGAAAGAGGGAACGAGACAATGGGATGAAAAGAAATGGCAAGAAGTAGTGGCTGGTAAAACCACCTTCAATATATACAGGGCATGGAAACATAAAGTGGAAGATGATCCTGTGTACAATAACAGGACATCATCTGTTATACTGTACAGGGCTAGAAGTGGAACCCTACCCCTAAATGACCGGAAGAGACACACAAATGGAGATGTAACCTGCAGCCTATGTGGAAATGATAGGGAAGACCTTATACATTTCTTGCTGGAGTGTCCAGCATACACCACTGAGAGGAGCAAATCTGCAGAACTTCAGGAACCCTACCAAGAAGATAAAGAGGGAATCGGATCGTAGGAAACCTCCTATTTGACAAAGAAAACATCGAAGAAAAGACGAACTTGATATACACTATGTGAAGAAACAGGGACAAGAAATTAAAAGAGCTGAGCACTAACAATGACAGCTAACCATAGGAAGTGCCGTTAAAAAGGAAACACCTCCGCCATAACACCATCACCATCACCACATAAATGTTACGCTTCAGTGTAAAACTAACATGAAAAGTTTTACTAATACTTAATTAAATCATACATAAAAAGAGGTTTTGTTAAAATAATTTGAGGTTATTTTCGGAACTTTTTATTTTAAAATGGAATGTTTCATTTTTCTGAGTTGGTAAAAATGGATGAGTTTGGCGAAGAATTTAAACCAACACTTTTGATGCGTTATAAATGTATGAAGTGTGCATGTACCACAGTCATATTTATTTATATTTTTATTTATTTATGTATTTATTTGCTGTTCAATTTATACAGGTACGGTACAGGGAACATACCATGAATATACAGGTACAAGGAGGATACAGTATATGAAAATGGATCAGTAAATGATTTATTATACTGTACATACTGTATATAGCACAGAACTGTCATTTGCAGGCAAATTTTATGCTTTTTGGCTGGCTAACAACATCTGATTAATGTGACTTAAAACTGATATGTTATTATGGGTTAGGTTATCTTAAGTTAGCTTGTTAGTTTTTAGAGTATCAGTGTTATGTCTCGTAGACAGAATAGGTATAGATTTCTTTATTGGCAGAATAGGGTTATTTGTCCATTCTTTTTTGATACTGCAAAACATGGAGGTTATTTACAATATGTTTACAGGAGGGAGGAAAAGGGTGCAAAATTAAGTGCAAAATAAATAAAATAAGTTTCTGTCACTGTAATATGTATGCAATTAGTAATTTTTTCAAACCATGGAAACCTTCGACATACTGAGGAAACTGGACTGTTTATAATTATTATTATTATTTTGCAACTTTACATGGTTCAGTTTTAAGACAGTTTTGACTTACAAATATTTTCTTAAAATCATTGGGCAAAACATTAAAAAAAGAAGTACAGCGATTTAAAAAATTTAAGAAAATAAGCCGCGCCTTTGGCTCCCTACCCTATGGGTGGGCATGTGATTACTTCGTGACCTTTAACGCCGCTCATCTTGATAGGTCTGATTCTAACGGCAGTGTTGCCATGTCTGTATAGCAGAATTTTCCTGGACTGGCCATAAAATTTCTCTTTTTAGAAATAAATTTCCATAATATATATATATTATATAATATATATATATATATATATATATATATATATATATATATATATTATATATATATATATATATATGAAAATTATTTCACGAAAGTAACACGTGAAAAATATTTATGATGAATAAAACCACGAAGGAAAGGAAACACAGAATGGTGCTCAAGCACTTTCGTCTAATGACATCCTCAGGAACACTGAAGTAAATAGAGTTCAAGACTATATACAGGTTACAAAAAAAAAAATATATATATATATACTGTATATATAATAAATATAGAAATAAAAATTGTGGGAGGAGCATACAAATTTGTAAGGAAAACTACTAATTTTAGCACTTTCCCTGAATTTGATCTTGTGTTGAATTCGGGGAAAGTGCTAAAATTGGTAGTTTTCCTTACAAATTTGTATGCTCCTCCCACAATTTTTATTTCTATATTTATTATATATATATATATATATATATACTGTATATATATATATATATATATATATTTTTTTTTGTGTAACCTGTATAATTATAGTCTTGAACTCTTTATTTACTTCAGTGTTCCTGAGGATGTCATTAGACGAAAGCGCTTAAGCACCATTCTGTGTTTCCTTTCCTTCGTGGTTTTATTCATCATATATATATATATATATGGGGGCTATGTTGTACTTACCTACAGTACTTTTAGTCTTCTATCTTATAATTTGTGTCATCCTCTTGTAATGGGAATCACAAAGTTGAAATTGATAACAAGTTTTATGGATGAATGTCCCTTTTGCATGTAGCATGCCATTCAAAGTTGCTGTATTAAGTTGATTTCTGGTTAATACAGACGATCTTCTACAACTGCATGATTAAAAAAAAGAGCTTTAGGGCTGATAACTGTTCAAGAATACGCTTGACAACACTGTGGAGTGACAGCCAGCGTGTTTGGCATGGGTGTAACAATTTATGTGGTTTAACATTGACAAACTCTTGAAACGCTTTTAAAGCTTGAGATTGCGTAGGTAAAAGAAAATACTTGTAAATATCACGAGCCATGTCTTCAATGCCTCTAGGTAACGTTTTATATGCATATGATGTACAAAGATGGAATGAGTGGCATATACATCTCATTATAAAAAGATTGGGTATATCATCCTTTAGTAATGTAGAAAGAGAATGTTTGTGGCCCATCATAACACTAGCACCATCTGCTGCAAACCCAATCATATTATCCTTGTATGGTATATTTGCTTCATTAAATACAGATTATATACTTTCATATAAATTCAAAGCTGTGGCACTTTCAACAGGGACTAATATTAAAAAGAATCCTTTACACCTTCATTAGTCGAACTCCTAGTAACAAGAGCTACATGTTTGATGCAGCCCCTGTCAGTTGATTCATCAACAATTAAGGAAAATAGAAAGTTTCTTAAGTGCTTATGCAAATCTTCACAAATATTTTTACCTAATACATTCTTAACTATAGATGTGCATTTTGTCTTTCCACATTTAATTTTCTTTCCTAGTTCTGAGTCAGGACATACAGATTTAATTAAAGGAACCATATGATCAAGAAGACTGAATGGAAGATTATGTTCACTTATGAATGCTGCAGTTTAATTTCTCCCTCTTTTACCATTCTTTCACGCTCATTATGGCCGCTTGTACTTGGCATATCAAACACACTCACTACATTTTTTAGAGAATTTATAATTTTTATGTGTTTCAGTCCAGAAGCATGCTTTTCTATTTCTGATTTCCCAGCTTTTCCATCTATGTGGCATGCTTTACAGTGATAAAACAGAGGCTCCTTACTACTTTCGGAAAGCCAACTACTAAATTTTGGATCAGACTCCAGTTTTTAACATATTTTTGTTGATACACTGCACGCTTTCTTTTAGCAGGAGGTGTTTTAATTGTACTATTATCACTGTCACTATTTAAATACATAATTATTCAGTTGGAAGTAATTAAAAAACAGAAATCGGCTGCAGGAAAAGATCCCCCGGAGGAAAATACCCCCCCGAGGAAAAAATCCCCCTGGAAAATATCCCCCGAGGAATAAATCCCCCATTAGTCATTCATAACTTAAACCTACAAAAAATTTCGGCCTTAAAGGGATAAAAGTTAACATTTAAGGTAATATTAACATTAAGTTAACATTAACATTTAAGATTAACATCAGTGACCAAGAAAATAGAACGTTTGGATCACCTGAAGATCAGGTCCCCCAGCCTTCGTTAGTTAGCCTTATAAGGCTAACTAACGAAAATATCTCGACTTAATCTAACCAATCGTCAAGGACGTATAGTTGGTTTGCTAACCGTTCACTTGAGTCTGAGCAACAAGTTATGTCATTTCTAGATAATTTTTTATATGTTTCATGACTAATGGGGGATTTATTCCTCGGGGGATCTTTTCCTGCAACGACAGAAATCAACTCACTAGGCCGACAATATACTAACAAAAAACAATTTTTCAATGATTTCACTACTCACCAGTCACAATATCTCACTACGAGTCTACGACACGAGGACAGGATGAAACATGAACAATCAGCCGACAGTGACAAGTTTGCAACACGTATGATAAATTGGTTGCCAGATGTTAACATTCAAGACAATTCGATATCTTTAACATTATGTTATTTGTATTTATAAATTTTGTACGAAATTTTTCTCTAAGATTTATAAAACACTATTTGTAAAATAGAATAAATATATTAGCGAACTTGATTTTTCCTTAGATTTCAATGATTTTTCCCAAAAATTCCCCTTTTCCCTAACAAGGTCAGAATTTCCCTAAAACAGGGAAATTTCCCTGTACTTGACAACACTGTCTAACGGGCGACTGAGCGAGAGACATCATCTCCACCCACTTTACGCGAGACAGCCAATCATAACAGGCGACTGAGCGAGAGATATTTGTTACTCCGCTCAACTTCGCGCAGTTTTTTATTTATAGATAGATTTTAGTTTGTTGTTATAATTTTTATTTATAATTGCAATATTTTTCGAAATTTTGTTAATGTGCATTCCTTATTAACTAAAGAATGAACCTATATTTTCCTCAGAAATTCCATTTTTTCATGCTAGTGTACATTTAAAAATCACAAAATGGCGTTATTGATTTTTTAAAATATTTTTTTAGGTGAACTCTTTACTCTAAACTCTAAAGCAGAACTTTCCAAACTGGTGTGTCGCGACACATTAGTGTTTTTTGTATTTTGAAAATTTTGATTTTTCTATCAACAAAATCGGCTACAAGATAAACCACCTACTGAAAAATTATCTGATATTTGATATTTGATAACAAAAATTAATTAATGTGTCGTGAAAATTGTTATGCTTAAATAGTTTGTCGCCAACGTTAAAAGTTTGGAAAGCTCTGCTCTAAAGGAAGGGTAAACATTTCGCTAAACGCAAATTTGTCCCAAGTTTCCAGTAATTTTGCTTTACACTGTATTAAATGTTTAAGAAATGCTTAAGAAATATGGGCTCGAGTTTCTCGGGGTGGTCTACGGTGATCCGGTCGGGGTTGGTGACAATGAAAGTTGACACGCGGCCGAGTAAATGTTAACGCGAATTAACCATCATTGAAAAGGCGTTTAGACTTTCGAACCATAGATGTTACACAATATTACACTGAAAATGTTACACAAAACAGATGGTATCGTACACAGTTTCACACACAATAAATTTCAGAGTTTCACACAAAAGGATGTTACACGTTGACAGATAGTTTGTGGACAATTCCGCCAGGATGTTACACAATGGTAACGTGATTATCTCATACGTTTATCTTCTATAATAACACTAATTCACTCAGCACTCAGCTAGTGAATCGGATGTTTGTGCACAATTCATTGCCGGTAAAAGTTCATGACGCTTGGGTTTCAGTAGGACACCCATTGGCAGGGTCGGCGAGAGCTGCCACGGGCCCCGGGGAAGGATTGGTATATGGGCCCCCCTGTTTACTCAGTATTTTATTATGAATGTTTTTTATGTACATAACAAGCAAACTGATAATTATATGTCCAAGTCACTATTCAAAACATACAGTATAATGATCTCTATAAAATGTATGTTCATTAATTATATTTCCTCTCTGCTGTTTAATCACTTGCTTTATTAATATTTTTAGATTTTATCCCCCCTCTTTTCGGGCCCTGTGGATTTAACCCGGCTTCCCCGCCCTCTCGGGCGCAGTTTAGCCCAGACACTACATGTTAAAACCTGTTCACGGTCACGTAAGCAATTTAATTTATAACACATGATGACATATTTCTATCTTGTTATTTATTTAAACATTTACTTAATTTCCGAGTTCCAACAAACATTAAATCAGCTGTTAAATGTGTTTAGCGAAATACTGTATGTAGTAGACTGTAAAACAAAATTACTTGAAAGTTGGGACAAATCCGTGTTGAGTGAAATATTTAGCTTTCCTCGAGTGTTCATTTGGAAAATTAAATATTTAAAATGCATTCTTTTCAGTCATCAGATTTTAAGCATCACATTTATGCTTTTATAATAACTCCATACACTCATATAATTATATATACTTTTTACTATAAATGAACATCCCTCTTCAATCAAAAACCTGAGCATCTTTGGTGAGCTCGAGGACCTTTAATTAAACCTTCCCTTATCTCACTTCCTTCATTTATTATTCCAATCTTCAACTTCCAAATTATTCAAGCTTCCTCCTCCTCCTCCTGTCTACTCTAATGGATGTAAATACTATGATTTAGTACAGTATATATAGGACAAGGTGGGAAAACTTTAGATGTCAGAGTAAAACGGCAAAAATACGAATAACTCTAATGCATTGTTTAATTACATGAATACGAGCAGAAATAATCATAGTCTCAATTGGGAAGGCTAAAAAAATTCTAATAAAAAATAAAGACGCAAGTGAAAGTAATATTTAAAAGTGTGCTTTCATATACTTGTAAATAACTTTAATAATAATAGTTCGGAAACTTATAAAATGGCCCATATTTTGTTAGAATATCTTTTTCCTTTGTTAATACTTTACTACTTTCTCTTATGCCTTTTACCTGCGTCGTAGCATATATATATATATATATATATATATATATATATAAAAGGTACATATTCCGGATCACTTGAAGATCAGGGCCCCCAGCCTTCTTTAGTTAGTTTTATAAGGCTAACTAACGAAAATATCACGACCTAACCTAACCAATCGTCAAGGGCGTACAGTTGACCTAACGATTGATTAGGTTGGGTCGTGATATTTTTCTTAGCCTTATAAGGCTAACTAAAGAAGGCTGGGGGCCCTGATCTTCAGGTGATCTCATATTCCTTCTTGTGCTTCATTTTCTTTATTTCCTGACGAAAACCTTGGAGTAATTTTAATTTCCCTCTGAGTGTATATCAGTTATTAATTTCACGCGTCTAAGTGTGAAACCCATCATATATATGTAGAGGCATACCGGAAATTCCTTTTCCTCGCCTCCTTCTCATGGTTTTGAAGGTAGAAACAAGGTGGTGAAATCCAAACACCTGGGCAGAAACCCGCATAAAATGCAGATTTCACTTTGTCTCCCGAAAAGTTCGCGCCAAATACTACAAACTCAATAAACCCTTAGCCTAAAGATCTTCCAGTCTGATGCTCTCTGAAGTGTTTTCATACCGTTAAATCGAACTTAGTGTTTACGACAGTAAGTAGGCCCATTTATCGTTGTGTATTGAATACCGTATATTTTGTTACCTTAATTTTATTCCTTATCATCGTTGTATCATTTATTTCTTGACCTATATAAAATCATTCCTTACTGTCAATAATATTTCATTAATAATATTGCACAATTTCATACAAATAATTGTGAATAGCTGTAAACAAATAATTAATTTATTTTTTCTAATTAAACTAAAAATACAAAGTCCTGTCTCCTTTATTAAATATTGTTTATTTGGTCAAAAAACCAGATTGGTGACCCTGTAAACATTTCATTTTTTACTTAATTACTTTACTATAGTGGGCCTACTGTCAACAGGCCACTATATATACAGGGCCTACCGCAACAGGCCTATATATATATATATATACAGCGTGTCCCAAAGAAATGTATACCCGCTTTGTTCGATAATCTAAATATGTAATTATTTTTATTAAAAATTGAAAAACAAAAAAGTTACAGATGTTTAAATTATAATTATTATTTTCGAGACTTCATGTGCGATATTTTCTAATATTTTAACCGACTGTTTTGATATACTTATGTTTAGTGTTGATATTGAAGCATAAATGTTGTAATTATTAGTTAATTCAAAAAATTTACAAATTCCATGGTTAAATGACACTTTATCTAAGATGTTCAAATTGTCGTTACAAAAGAACAAACGTCGCAGAGTTATAAGATGTTAGATAAGGTTAGAGCAAAACTGTAGTCTTGCCTAATTAGAACTCAACGAAAATGGCTAGGCTAAGCTAGGCACTAAATATAAGTATCTCAAAACAGTCGGTTAAAAGGCAGGCCAGGCCATAAAAAAAAATATTAGAAAATATCGCACATGAAGTCTCGAAAATAATAATTCTAATTTAAACATCTGTAACTTTTTTGTTCTTCAATTTTTAATAAAAATAATTACATATTTAGATTCAGGAGAAAATTCTTTATTAAAAAGCATATAAACAGTAATACAATATATTTATTATCCTCATAGCTGGTATTATCGAACAAAGTGGGTATACATTTCTTTGGGACACGCTGTATATATATATATATATATATATATATATATATATATATATATATATATATA
Organism: Bathynomus jamesi; assembly: GCA_023014485.1. Classification (NCBI taxonomy): domain Eukaryota; kingdom Metazoa; phylum Arthropoda; class Malacostraca; order Isopoda; family Cirolanidae; genus Bathynomus; species Bathynomus jamesi. Next base: position 379,297 of record JAJOZX010004162.1, read on the forward strand.
TATACACACACACACACACATATATATATAATATTCATATGTGAAGGGTTGTTATAGCAACTGCAGTCTGATATCAAGTGACTCTTTTGTAACTTCGAATAAAGTGAAGTAAATGTTTTTTCATATATTCCTTGTATTGAGCAAATTGATTGTCATCATAACCCCATCTTTTGTTGATGGGGTTATAAACATTTTATCGATGGGAAATTACATCGACCCTTAAAGTAACCTAACTTAATCTAGCCCCAAAGCCTTGTTGACAGAATGTCTTGTGTTAGCCCGTTGTTAATTTGATTAACTACATTATATTGAATAAATTGAATTTTAGAAATTCTATAGTCTCGCCTGGGACTAAATAATATTACTCAGGAAGAAATGCATGAGAAGGAGAGCAGCAATTTCATTAACTCTACTACACCTGTTCCCTCAAGAAGATTCATCCAGAGTGAGTATGCATTTTGTTATACTGAAAAATCTCTACGGTAAGACTGGAATTGAATTGCTCGAAAACATCCTCTCATCCCATTGCTTCTTCCTGGCGTATCGCGTGACGTATTATTTGTTCTATTTGAAATAATAATTAAGAATTTTTATGACAAAAATTTTCCTAAAAATGACATTTTCGCCAAATGTTAAATTTTACAATAAATAAACTACAATTGTATTTTTTGTTATCATGATGTATAGATAGTTAAACGAACTACAGATATTTTGTTTCTATGAAAGTCATGAATCATGATTAAGTCACAATTTCAAGTTAAAACCAACTTACTAGTACATACCTCCCTGTTTGTAAACTAACATTGATTATAATCACCTTTATGTATATTTCATATCTACCACTTTCATCATATTCTTAGGGGGGGGGGGGTATTTTGAATTTTTTTTGGAATTCCTAAGTGAAGACCCCCTCAAAATATGGACCACCAATAGTGAAACTCGGGTCAAAAACGATTTTTGATTTTTGACCTGAAAGTATACATATGTGTATTATTGTATTTTTCTGCTATATAATCCATATTTATTGCCAGATTTGCTTTGTAATATGTCCTTTATACGATTTACGGGGTCGGAGAACACGAATCTGTACTCAGAATTTTGAAAATCTAATATGGCGGCCAAAAATCTCCATTTTTCATCAAATTGTCATGGATGACAGCATCTCTAATGTTATGATATATACTAAAGAAAAAGCGAAAGAACTTTTTGATATCTTCTGCGCGGACGATGAAGTAAGGAAACGCTTAGAAAATTTTTATGGTGTGGAAATGACTCGAGAAGAATAAGACCATGGAACGTAGGAAGAGAGATCTCCAGAGTTTGGAGCGAATGAGAGAGGAAGCAGAGATGGAAAGAGCGAGGAATAAAGAAATGGCTTCAGCTGAAGGCTTCAGCGAACTATCTGAGGATGATCCGAATCATAGTGACTTCCAAATTAGCACATTAGAATCAGATGAGCCTTCTACGTCCAATAGCGGATTATAATGGGGGCAGAGGGGCATTTTCCCCGGCCCCAGATGCTGACCGGCCCCAAGATGCTGACCTACCCCAAGAAACTATATAAACGCTATAATCTACCGTTGAAATAATTGGTCGACCGTGAGGAAGAAAAAAAAAATCTAGATTCCGCTTCTACAAAACCTAGTTTAGTATCCCATTTATGTGAACAAAGTATGCATTTTCTGTAATCACATCTTTGTTTTTGTTTCGTTTTCTGTTGATCGATCCCAGTCAGCTGATCACATCACTCATGTATGATGTATCAGGTAAAGAATTGTGTTTTTCTAGTGACACCGGCCCGAAAATATTCATTGCCCCCGGCCCTAACAATGCTTAATCCGGCCCTGTCCACGTCTACGGGTTGGAAGCGTCGTAAACTGTCCCCTAGACAAAAAAAAATTGAAAAGGATGAGTTGCCGCCAAAGTACCAACACATAAGAGAAAGTGTCAGAACAGTAAGGCCCGAGGTTTACGAAGCAATGGACCAGCTCAAAAGTTCTCATCACATGTCAGATAGTCAAGCTAGGGAGCCGTAGTGATTGTTGGCAATACATTATTTGGTCGGAAATGGAAATTTCATGACGAGTCGCCAGACTTAGTAGACCTAGACACTCTACCACAGTCTAGCAATATTCGACAAGCCGGAAAGAGCATTGAAGCGCTAGCATTGCATGAAATTGCGAAAGAAATCATGCAATCAGATCAAAAGTCGGTAGTTACCTATTCTGTTGATGGTTCGAAAAAACAGGGAGTTGGTTCTTTCTCGGTGCAGGGAATGACGGTAAATGGAAAATACAGACCTCTCCCGACATTTCCGATTGCTACGGAAAGTAGAGAGAACTTGGCGGACTTGAAAGTTGCCATGTTGAACATACTGGAAGCAGCGAGCGGAGTTAGTTCGAAGGAACTGTTTGAAAAGATAGACTTTGTGATCGCTGATCAGACATCCCGTAATCTCTCTGTCGAACAAATGGTGGCCGAGAAGCTAGAATCAGAACATGCCCCGGATCATTTGTTTTGCAATGTCCACCCAACCAAGAGCGTAACTAGCTTTCAAAAGTTGGGGGGATCAACTATAATGATGAAAAATCCTGCGATGAATTTCTGTGCTGCTATCCTGTAGTTAATGTGTTTGCGACCAAAATGATGCTCTCAAAATACTATGATTTAGAGAATGATCTATATTTATGATAGTAATAGAAAAATCAAAGAAGCATTTTCACAACTACGTTATGTACGGGGCTCCAATAAACCTTAGCCCCCGCCCATGGCCTAAACCATTAGAGGTACAGTAAAACTAACCATACCTTACAAAAGAGAATTTAATCCTGCATTTAATGAGAAACAATTAAAACTTTGTGTTCCCGCCATTGGCTTCCAAGACAGCCTGAATTCGCCTTGGGTAGCTTGCCAAAAGTGACGTGAATAGCTCTTGATCGTTACGCAAATTTGCTAAAACAGTTTATGTGTTGCGACATTGTATCCTTCGAAAATCGATTGGCTGCAGGTTCTTGAAACAAGAGACATTCAACCTTGTCCTTTATAACTGCTCCAATGTGTTCACAGACGTTCAGGTCAGGAGAATTTCCTGGCCATTCTTAATTTCCAAAGAAATCGATCTCATGGTTCCGCAACAACTGTTGAGTGGCTAATGCCTTAAAGCAGGGGGCCTTATCGTGCAGAAGTGTGACCTGATCGATATCCCTAACATTGTTTGGGTTTCTTAGAAAAGAAATGACATGCTGGGATAGAATAATATCACGAAAATACTGTCCATCCCAACTCTGACCATTTGGCTTCAGCACCCACATGAGCTTCTTTGCAGTGAACAAAACAAACACACCAACACAGTCTGGACTTTTTAATAATTCGCGATAATGTTCATTGTCATCGATTTCATCTGGTGTTGTGGCCCACACTCGATCATTTTGGTAGTTAGGCCGACGTGTTACGTAAACAAAAAATTCATCGGAGACAGCTAAATGCATGAAATCATCTACATCCCAATCTTCAAGATAATGGGCAAACCACATTCTGTCATCGATGTTGAGTTGAGTTTTTCTTGGCTTTGGAAGTTCATGCCAAGGCTTTAAACCTTGCCTATGACGGTACAGTCGAATGATCTCACCACTAACGATCTTTCCTCTCAACACTTCGATCTCTCTAGAAAGTTTAGCACAGCTGTTTTTCCGCTTACGCGTACCGCTTTCAATGATGTCCTTTGTTTCCTGAGAGAGTGGCAAATTTGGGCACCCAGATTTGGTTGTATCCATTTCACATTCATGCATAGTTTTATTCCAATTTCTTTTGACGAAGTCCTCACTTCTTCGCAACTTTTTGGCAACCCATGAACGTGTTATAAAGGTGGCTCCAGCATCACGAGCTTCCCGAAATGTTATTGCTCGTATGCGATCTATCACACGTTGCCTCTCCGAATCACCAATTAATTGAGAAGCCATTATATTATCACTTTACCAGCTAGAGTAATTTTAATACCTGCAATAAATAAAGAATTTTATATATTTTTATAATCACTAAAAACTATTTCGATATAAGTAAACATGTAAGCTGCAAATGGGGGGGGGGGGGGCTAAGGTTTTTTGGAACCCCTTATATCAAGTATATACTTAACATTAAAGGAAACTTAGATCAAAAGTTGGGGGGACATGTCCCCCCCTCGTCCCCCTCGTTAGTTACGCCCCTGCACCCAACTCTCATTTTCAATCGAGTGATCACTAAATAATGGACCGAAATAGAAAATGGCATTGGGCGAGATAAAATATATTCCAGCTTTCTCGTCAATGCCACAACTTCATCCTCGAGTGTGACCGAACAAGCGCTGGACTGTATAACCAGATTGATAAATCATGACTTTGACCACAAACCGTGGAACAAAGCCAACGATTTCGACGCTCATATCGCGCCGAAGTGAAACAAATCTGTCAGTCTAAAAGATGAACGTTTCAACAGATTGACGTTGACATGTGCCATAACCTTATATCTCATTGACGATGTGGGAACATTTTTCCGAAAATCTGAGCATGTGACGAACCAATTGGCCTGCATCGTACGATGCTTCCTGGATCTGGACTTCTTGAGAGTTGTGTACACGGCTGGAGCTCTCATTGGACTTCATTTAGTGGAGCCGTTCCTTTCACTGACGATATCGACCAGTACAAATTATTCAAAGCTAATTCCAGCATTCCAACAGTTATACCAATACCTCGTTTCTACTGATCCGGCTAAACTGTTGGAAGTGGATACGCCGGCATTTGAGTTTGTGTCTGTTGAAAGATTCCAACAAACACGATATGACGATGATATTTGCAATGCTATCAAAGCTACAGCTCTCCAAATAAGTACTGAAGTCACAAAGGTTTTGGGTATGATATTGCCAAAGCTTGCTGAAGGATTTCAGAAACAAAAGGGAGATATCTTTGGATTCAGAGAACTTGACGAATCAGCGGAACATGCTCTCTCAAAAATTGGACTGTGAAAAACTGGACAAGGCGCCAATTCACAACTTGGACTCTGAAGCAGTGTAGGGTTTATCAACTATGAACTCGGCAGAAGAGGCGCCAAGCAACTCGCGTGCGCGTCGGTAGCGCAGGTCAAAGCTAAATCTCTTGCGTTGATTCAAAAACAACCAACAGGGTATTTCAAAGATTAAGATTATAGGAAAATTGGAACTGCAAAAATTCTGGAAATAATGAGAGAGTGGAGCGTACGACAAGAACAATTACAGAAGCAAGGATTACAGACTAAAGAGATTGCGAATGTCGCTGTAGACAGCAGGAGAAATAGAGACCTGGAAGAATTAAAAAAACTAGGTGGGCCACTCACGGCTAGTGAGCAAGTGGATAATTATCTCGAAGAATCAAATGTGGACGATTCGCAGAAGCTGAACCGTCTTTATCTCGAAGTCAGATATGCACGAGATACCGCTTTTTCTGTGCCAAAGACTAGTGATATATTTCGTCTAATGAAGGAATACAGAAAATTGCCCCTCTCAACATATGCGACTAATTTGAAGCTTTATCTCAGCAATGTCAGCTGTAAAGCTCAGGTCACAATCAGTGAGTTTAACCATGCAGTAGACACATTACTGAAATGAACAATATGCGTTTATGGTAATATACTATTGATCTTTATACAAATATAGAATGTGTGAAAATCATCTTGATATCGGTCTTTGTGCACTTAGCACTCTCCTTATTGTCCTTGGTGGTCTCAGATGGGTTGAAAGTTCATGATTTAACTGTATTAGTTCTCATAAATACCTTGTCAACTGCATAATTCTGTTCAGTGTTGTTGCAAACCCCCAATTAAATATAGTATAATGGATGTTTGTAATATTTCCATCCACATTTCACTTTCAAATGACCCAAAATTTGTGATTTTGACCGCCACCTTGGAGTTCCGCCATAATGATTTTTCAAAGTTCCATTACGAATGCGTATTCGTGTTCTGCGACCCTGAAAACCCTATAAAGGACATATTACAAAGCACATCTGGCAATAAATATCGATTATAAGCAGAAAACAGAAAATACACATATGTATGCCTTCAGGGGGGGTGTACAGGGGGGGTAAGAGGTTTCAGGAAAAAAATTTAAATATAAAATCGTGCTTAGAAATGGTGTCTCCAAATTTTACGCTTGTCCCGAGAAAAATTTAGAATTACCCCCCCCCCCCTAGTGTTTCCGAGCAACTGATACAGTGAGAAAATTTTCACGCACTTTTTGATAGGTAAACCTCAAGCTTTTCATGTATTCTTAACCATCTATATTTACCAAAAGAAAACCATGTAGTATACTTCTCTTCTCTCTTTACTTTTTCATATACAGTAAACCCTCGTCCAATGCGTGTTTGTCCAGCTCGAATTTGCTTATACACGGGAAAATAAATGCGAACAATTATTTGCCGAAAGCGGAAAATTTGATTATACACGGTCCGCCAAACACGCTCTAATACAGTAGTATTGTACGCGTGCCAATGCGCGCTCTAGTGTTTTCTCCTACACTCTCCAACACTCCCGCATCTCCCTCCCTCTCGCGTCACCCTTCGCATCACCCTTTGTCTCAGTCCCGCTACCGCGTTAAGTTCAGTGAAGTTTTGTTGGATTGTTTTTGTCTAATTTTGCCGTTGTTTTGCTATTACCCTTAGACAGCAGTATGGCTCCAAAACGTAAAGCATCTGCAAGTGATAGTGAAGAAGAAAAGTCGTAAGGTTATGACATTAGCCGAAAAAATACAGATTCTAGATAAGTTGCTTGGTGGTATGAGCATAACATCACTTGTCCGCGAGTATTTTCATTTAATATATTTTTATTTATCACATGTAAATATCATTATGTTTATGATTTCATTATGTTCTTATTTCATATATATTATAGGTAGGGAAATTCATTTATGTGTGAATAAAAATATCTGCATCACAAAGTATTAATGGAAGACTACGTGGCCGCATTCACGTATTCCCATTTATCCCATGAGGTATTAAGTTTGTCCAACGCGGATTTACCTAACGCTTCGTTCTCGAGGAACCTAATCCCCCCGTTGGACGAGGGTTTACTGTATACTGTATATATACTTCTACTTTTTTTTTATGCCGTTCGCATGAAGGTACTGCATGAGTGCATATGGGGCAAAAAATGTTCGTTCCAGACCTTAATTTTCCTGTCCAATTTCCTACATTTGCATGAATAAGCTCATGCATTTAGTCTCGTTGAATTTTGTTTCACTTATAATTTCAAGAGTCCTTTTCAAAAGATGTTTCAACATTTTATTTGATAGTCGAATGAATAAATTTATAGTTATCTCGATCCTCCCATTTTTGAGAGATCAAAGGGAAGAAAGCATGAATTTTATTTCGTTCCTCTTGGGTTTATTCCTGAACCTATCTAGACATTTTGTCGATCGAAAAATTCATTGACCCTCTAATAACTTAATTCACCGTAGTCTATGTTAATTTAATCTAACCTAATTTAATATACAGTAATATCCCAAAACTTGTCGATAGAATATCTTGCCGATGAATGTCAATAGCTCTCTCATTTCCAGCCTCATTCAGTCTGAAAGTGAGAAATTTTGGATTCAGATTCACGGATGTAATCTAACTTAACTCATGAATGAAGTTGGTGCAAGAAATGAATGAGGTTGGAAATACTATAAAACGAAATGATGCCTGATTTTTTGCATTTTGTTAAAACGATGAAACAAATGCAGTTTTTACTACATTTATTTCCATGTTAAATGTTGCAAGTTTCAAGTTTGTTTCAAGTTAAATGTGCAAATACCTTTGTGGCGAACGTTCGTGTTCTTTGAAAATCAGATATCCTGTCTTGAGAGATCACCAATAATAAAGCTTTTTAATAAATGAGAAGATTTAATTAAGACAACAACATAGTAACACACGTATGCTTTGGCTTAACAAATTACAGCAAATTACTCATTTCATTCATATAATAATTTTGAAAAGGTATAAAACTAATTTTAAACCTAATTTTAATGGATAATGATTGTCTTCAATGGTTTTTAAACCATTCAGAAGAGGGAACCCTTTCAAAATTTAAATCCACGTCGCGGAATCCTACTATGGAGCAGTTATATTTTTATACGCAATTCTAATATGCCCAATAGTTTTGTAACATACTGTTCAAGAGTGAAAAGAAAATATGTTCCCAGTCAACCAAGCCAAAACTTTTTGTAGAACACCCGAAGACCTCTCGCGGAACACATTTTGAAAACCACTGTAGAATCTAGGTCATTGGAGTTTTCTCTTTTAGGAAAATAATTTAAAATTTATGAAATTTGGTTTCATTTTATTTATAAAATCGTCCCACAATCTTATAAATTTATGAAAGCATTCCGGGCAACATGCTTCAGTTAACACAAAGAGAATTCTCGCGCGCGCACGTCATTCATATTAGTGTTTTTTTTAAGCTAAAATCTTCCCAAACGAATTCCAGAAATGTCAAACGTGATATTCTCAGCTTCTTTCTTCGTCCCTTGGCAATATGGCGCTCGATAACCGGCACTCTCCTCAATCTAAGACCTCTTCAAATATGCATCAAATCCTTTTCTTGCGAGTCATAAAAAATCGCTAGAAAAATCGTCAGACTATTGACAGAAATCGATAAAAATCCTAAAAATAGCGACACAGTATATACGATATACATTTTCGTCCTTGTATGACTGGACTGAAACCTTGAATTTGTCATGTCATACGAATACCATAAATTTTGCACCAATACGAATTATGTAGAAAAGATTCTGTAAAAAAAAAGTTTATGTATAAGAGTTCCGTTTCAGTCGATTTTATTTTAAATTTAAAAGGCATCATCATACGACGATTCCTTCTTTAAATTATATATGAAATATCGATATTATTCGTTTAATATAATTTATAAATGCGGATATTACCATTTGTAAATGATATTAAACAAATAATTTGAATACTCTTTTCGTGGAAAAAATATATACTATACGTAAGTTCAATTCTGGTCCCCATATTTACGACAAGACTTAGAATGGAAAGCGTGCAGCGACGGGAATCGGGATACTAAGATGATTCGAAGACTAAGAAACGAATCATATGCTGCCCCGTTTAGAAACGTTAAATTTATTCTCACTCGTAAAAAGGAGAATTAAAATGATTAAAGGTTTTGATAATGTCCACGCGAAAAAATATTTCACCTTCAGGAATGATGCAGATTGAACTCGCGGTAATGGTCTGAAATTAATAGATACAAATTTTATTTCTAATGAAACTATAAACATTTTTACTTTAATCGTATGGTCAATTTGTGAAATGGATTGCCAACTAGCGTAGTTCAAAGTAATTCGATCGAATCCTTTAAAAAGAAACTAGATGCTAATCTTGCCTTAAACCCCCAGTTGGAAGCATTTGTTAGCGCGTAGAAATATTGTAGAATTTTCACTTGGATTCCCTTCTCTGTATTTTAAAATCTTTACTTTAGCTTTAAATTTCTTTCCGACCTCTCAACCTCTTTTCTCTGCTTTGCTTTTAAACTTTCACTTGTCTTTAAATTTTCTTACTTCTTTTAACCTTCCTTCTTAAACAGGAAGCCTTGTAGGGATCAGCCGGTCTGTTGCTGTTTGGTGCCCTTTGTATTCGTTTGTATTTCTTTTGTAAGAATAGTAGTATAGCCGCAAAAGGGGAGAGTGCAGGAATGTTGCAGGTTATTATGTAATGTTGCAAAGGGGGTGGGTGTTGTTGCAAAGGGGGTGGGTGTTGTTGCAAAGGGGGGATGGGGTTGTTGCAAAGGGGGTTGTTGCAAATGGGGGTTGTTGCAAAGGGGGAAAGGGGGGTGGGGGGAAACTTGGGGGCGGCGTTATCCCCCAAGAGAAAGGAGGAGGAGGAGAGAAAGGAGGAGAGGTGTTCACCTGGCAGGAGCCAAGTGCACACTAAGACTTCCAGCCGAGTTGGCGTTGTTTTATAGGCTCCTAATCAGCCAGAATCAGCCAGTTGGCTGAGCCAAGGGGGGAGAGACGCCTGAAGGAGAGAGAGAGAGACAGCTGAAGGAGAGAGCTGAAGAAGAGAGAGATGCCTGTAGGAGGGAGAGACGCCTGAAGAAGAGAGAGATGCCTGTAGGAGGGAGAGACGCCTGAAGAAGAGAGAGATGCCTGTAGGAGGGAGAGACGCCTGAAGGAGAGAGGATAGGTACACATGCTGGAGTACTCATGCTGGAGGTACACATGCAGTAGGTACACATGCTGGAGGTACACGCACACATGCAGGAGTACACATGCAGGAGTACACATGCTGGAGGCAAACATGCAGGAGAGAGAGAGAGAGAGAGAGAGAGACGCCTGAAGGAGGAAGATACATACAGGAGAGAGAGAGAGAGAGAGAGAGAGAGACACCTGAAGGACAGAGTGGAGTTCTCCCCCAATTTATTTTCGTTTCCCTAACCTAAGAGGCCACTATGGGGTTTACCAAAGGGCCTGAAATAGAAGGAGCAGAGCTCCTTACTCGGCCGGAGCCGAGGGGGGAATGGTTCTTCACCAGCTTCGCGATCTTTCATAATCCTCTATTCTGGCTGAGTTGCCAGATAGCGCAAGGTATTCCAGATAGCGCCATGTGTCCCATTAATCGTGTAACACATATATGACGATAGTTATTCCAATTAAATTCTGTTTAAATACACCTTTATTAATTGCATACCTTTCCAGTTTTTTTTGCAATGATCGGATTGCTAGATATATATTATTATGCTATATATATATATATATTTATTTTATAACATTTAATTTTAGTTTAGAAGCAAATTTAACATTAACTCCATTGAACTTAAAGAAACAAATAACATAGTTTACCTTCGAAAACGCCATAATAGAAAACAATTAATTTTATGGGAAACTATTTCAACATAAGTTTACTATAATTGTATCAGTCTTTTAAATATCTTCTGATATATATATATATATATATATATATATATATAAAATACCACAATATATATTTATAGTTAATCAGTAACACATTAGATTAGCGCAAGGTATTCCAGATAGCGCCATGTGTCCCATTAATCGTGTAACACATATATGACGATAGTTATTCCAATTAAATTCTGTTTAAATACACCTTTATTAATTGCATACCTTTCCAGTTTTTTTTGCAATGATCGGATTGCTAGATATATATTATGCTATATATATATATATATATTTATTTTATAACATTTAATTTTAGTTTAGAAGCAAATTTAACATTAACTCCATTGAACTTAAAGAAACAAATAACATAGTTTACCTTCGAAAACGCCATAATAGAAAACAATTAATTTTATGGGAAACTATTTCGACATAAGTTTACTATAATTGTATCAGTCTTTTAAATATCTTCTGATATAATATATATATAATATATATATATATATAAAATACCACAATATATATTTATAGTTAATCAGTAACACAGAAAAATTTACGCAATAATAGAATTAACAAAGTTACCCAGCTTCATTAAACTTGAAGATGAACGAAACAAATAACATAGTTATCCATAATTCAGCCCTCACGAATAACGAAACGAAATGATCATTTACGATACAATTCGAAATACGATAATTTACGATACAATTCCACCAAACGAGATGAAAACTTATGAAACATATAGCCTCATTCCCTGCGAAGAAAAAATGAAAAAACGAAATTAAAAGAAACGAAGAAAGTTGGATTTTCCCAAAACACAGTCCACTATAGCGAGTTTGGTTTCGGAGAAAATCTGCTTGCGAGAGACCTTTCTTAAAGACAGCTCGATAAGTAACCCAATGTTCCAAATATTAATATAGCCATTATAATTACTTCTACAATGAATCCAATTAAATTCTGCTTATTAAATAACTTTTTTAGACACTTGATTTTTATTATAAATATTTAAGTCACGAATAACAGTGGGAAAAACGTACACACAATATATATATATATATATATATTATATATATATATATATAATAAACAACTCATGCACACACACACACACACACACACACACACACACGATGAAAGGCAGAAGCTAATTCAGTTCGAATCGTGTCTCTAGGGACACGATTCGAACGAAAAAGGTCTCTAGGGACCTTTTTCGGCCGAAGGATTATCCTTCTACAAGCTATTCGAGCAGAAATCACCACTGACTTCAGATATTAATTTTATCATTCTTATTACTTCTACAATGAAAATATTTACGCGTAATTTGTATGGTGTCATATAGAAATATAATGATATATATATATATATATATTGGGGGGGGAGATCTCTCACCCGTTCTTCGGCCCGACCCCGTTTCATTGTAGAAATAATAATAATATATATATATATATATATATATATATATATATATATATACCCTTTGGATAACCTTTGGTTAGCTTCCGCCCGAATTGTTCATTCTGACGAAGGTCAAGGGAAAAACGTACACACAATATATATATATATATATATATATATATATATGCTACACACAGACCGTGCATGGAACAAGGAACTCTTCTGGGATAATTAAATCCACTATAGTCCGAGTAAGTAATGACAAATACCGCCTCGGTGGTGTAGTGGATAGCGTCGCGGACTACGAATCCATCGGCCCAGGGTTCGAGACCCGACGGCAGCCGGCGCGCAGCAAAGCCCAGCTGTTCATCCTTCCACATAATAAAGAAAGTGGTTGGTAGATAAATGGGTACCCTAGGAGGCCTAGTGGTCAAGACGCTGGGCTGCTGATGGGTCGTGGTTCGGAATCCACGTTAAACTGTAGGTCTAAGGTGGAGTGAAAAGCTTGACCTTCGTCAGAATGAACAATTCGGGCGGAAGCTAACCAAAGGTTAGCCCGACGCGGGCAACGGGTCACTCGCAAAGAGAATTTAATCATTGGTAAACTTCCTTCCAGACCACTCTTTCTATATATATATATATATATATATATATATATATATAGAAAGAGAGCGAGAGTTTTGTTCAATAAATAATAATCGAAAAAAACATTATAATGCACGATTTTCTATGTAGCAATACTAATTAACTCTCTCGCCTACGGCGGTGCAAGAACGTGCACTCGCTCGTAAATTAGACCTCCAGTTTAACATGGGTTCAGAAATACATCTCGTCGATGGGGTTCGTTGCTTACTCTACCACATGGACTTTTATATGTAAGAGACCTAACCTAACCTACGAAATACATCTCGTCAGGGCCGATCCTAGAGCCATATATAGCAATAGAAATGAGCGCGATGTGTCGTTAAATACGTGATTTAAAATAACAGGACCATTTTACCCGAGGCAGTAGTATACCCGAAAAACATCGTAATGCACGATTTTTTCTATGTAGCAATAATAATTAACTCTTTCAAATACGTGATTTAAAATAACAGGACCATTGACCCGAGGCAGTAGTATATCCGAAAAACATCGTAATGTACGATTTTTTCTATGTAGCAATAATGATTAACTCTTTCAAATACGTGATTTAAAATAACAGGATCATTTAACCCGAGGCAGTAGTATGCCCGAAAAACATCGTATAACCTAACTATAATTTACAACTATAGTTTACCTTGACTTTCATATGCTTCTATCCTGTTTTATTAATAAAGATTTTTAACTTTTAATAACGTATGAATAAAGATTTTTAACATTTAATTTATTTTAGTTATTCATGCCACGCCGCCTTAGACCACAGCTTAACGTTGAAACCGAATGTTCTTTTTAAAATATAATTAGGATATAATTTCTCATTATAAAATAGTTAACAATTATGTTAACAAACAATACTAATAATTTGTAAGTAAAAAATATAATATAAGGGACTACCATAGAAATGTAAGTGCCTATAATTCGATTTTATATATATGTTACTCGTCCGGTCTCGTTATAGCGGATTGGTACACGTCATAGCTCCACCCAGCTACATCGGCAGCCAATCACTACGAACATCTGGTCTTTTGGGCGGAGCTTGGCGAATGTGCATATAAAAGGGGATATTTTCAGTTGGGAGTAACAGTAGCTATTTTCGCATCAGTGAATAATCAACCATGGACCTGTACGTCTCCCCAGACTTGTATGAAGAACGTGATACTGCAGCATTAACCACAATTAGTCTTTTCAATGCGGCTGATTGTGGCGAACTATTTTCGACGCAAACCGTAGAAGATATTTGCAGTGACGCTCCTTACAATCCGACGCAAGGGACTACCATAGAAATGTAAGTGTCCATAATTCGATTTTATATATATACGGAGAGTTGTAGTATTTCGTCAAATAGATACTAGTCAAAAATGTCAATCAATGTTATTTCCCCATTATGCTAAAATCGAAATTTTTATGGCGTTCACTCCTCGAACCAAAGATATCTTCACATAATGGGGATCTGTCTGTCTGTATACTCTGTATATGTTTTCCTTTAAGGTCCGATGAGGATTTGACACGAGTTATACAATCTTTTGAAGGGAATACGGATGATATACTAATCAGTCAACAATGTCAAATAATGTAAGTGTTTTTCGATCTTTTTGGGATAAGAAGACAATATATTTTCATAAATTTATTAAATGAAAGAAATCAGTACAATAAACGAATATACAAATATACGAACAAAAACATTATAATATACAACGAGTACGTACAATTGGAAAACGGTTTTTTATCTGTCTGCATACCATTTCATCGTTTCGGTGAGTGACACGGGTCAAATAAATTTAAAAAATTTATAAATTCTTTATCATTTGACATATGCATGAGAAATGAGACACAGTACATTCCGCAAACATTAGTAAAATATCCCTGCATACGAAATGGGTTCCATACAACTTCGGGAATATGTAACTGAGCGAGAAATTTTACAATAATAGGGTCACTCCAGGGTTGAGTACCGAGTGAATCAAAATAGTACAGGCGCTGTCTATTTTTAAAATAGACCGCGATCCAGTGAATCCCTTCATTACCGATGATGTCTGTGTTCACAATAAGACTACCGCATTCTCGCGTACTTGGCAAACTCAATGTTTCATTCTTCGCAAACACGCCGATAAATTTGGAACGTGTGACTCGCTCCATTACTTTCTGAAGTGTATTAGCATCCATTTTAAAAGTCAGTGATAACGCTTCTAAATCTATCTACTTCTATTAGGGCTTGCGATTCGAGATATACTAGTACACTAATAGGAGCGTCTATAGGCTTGGCGAATTCCAGCCGCACTGAGATGTTACCGCTCTGCTGTGGTGTTAAATGGGTATTTACGCTAGCAGATAAGTCAGGTGTAATGTCAAACGGATAAAGGTTAAATTGATCAATGAATTCTTCCTGCGTTACCCCATTACCAAGCTCATCACAATCACCTGCAATATGGGTCAGATTACTATAGGCTCTGGCACAAAGAGGTAACACAGCGTCTGATGAATAGTCCGTACCCATTGTTCCACCCAAAGCAGTGCCATTAACGTATAGAGTTATATTTTTAAGTCCGAAATTCTCGAATTTAAAGGCACTCTTTTTATATTTTCCATTCACCGAAGCGTGGTCCTGCATGCCGATTAATATCCTTTTAGGAAGATTTCCCAGGGCAATGTTTTCTATCTGCTTCGATGCCAACCCTGCAGGAACCGTATATAGTTTGATCTGCACTCTGTTAATAGGATATTTCACTGTAGCGTTTAGTAAATTTTTCTCAATTTCTAGTTGTTTTGGTGAACTTAATTTCACTCGCCGTACGCGGAGGTATGTGTCCATAATGTGAACCACAACGGACTTTGCGCCCTCTTCTTGATTCGCATCCAGATTTAAGCAGATCTCAGGACTCGTGCGGGTGAGCTTTATTTTCATATCCACCCCGTTCACAAGCAACTTCTCCTGGAAAGTGAAATCTGTGTGCAACCGTCCAAAACACTCGTATATTTTCTTTTTAGAATTTTTAAATTTGTCCTTTATACTATTTTCATCTTTAGTTTGATAATATCCCTCCGCACTTAAAAAGGTAGCCTTCGCTTCTTTGGAAAAGTTGAGGACATTTTCCAAATAGGCTCGTAGATGATAGTACCCCGTGCCTGCCGATATGTTGGTCTGATTTAAATATACGTCACACTGGTTGAATATGGCGTGCAGAAAGTTTGTTTCAGGGTATACAGCATATTTGTCATCGCAGGCCGTTCCATCAGAATGGGCTATACGTAGCTTAGCGTACATGTGCACACAGCTTGGATCAAAAAAGTAAGGACCTGAGCTGGGTATCACGAATTCTATAGGTGCACTCGGGGAACTAATTGTGTTTAAAGGGTTAATTGTAATAAAGTCACTGTGCTCAATAGAAACTTGGGTTGGCGGGAGCTCAAAAAAGGACAGCTCCGACTTACAGCATTGTGAACTACATGGGTGGATGAAGCGTGCCATGGCGAAATAGTGACTCCTCTCTCGACAAGTGGTAAACAAACTATGATTCATGAGATCAATATCCTTAGCTTATATCAGTCAAAAAAGTGGTCAACCATAGGTTTCATTCGCTTACAGCATTTCTTTTTTGATAGCCTTTTACGTTTAATACCACGTGACCCCTTCTTCTTCTTCCGGGGAGCCCTCCTCCTTCTTCCCGCCACCACGCATTTTTCTCTTTGCATCTTTGATGATTTCGTTCCGTGTACGCTTTAAATGTTTTTTTAGGGCTTCTTTAGGTTTAGCCCCGGCCAATATGTCTTCTGCAGTGTTAAGGCCTGATTGTAGCGCTTTCCTTCCAAGGTATCTGGCACCCCTCTTCAGCAAAGGAACAGCCGTACGTAGTATGGATGAAAAAATGGATCCAAGTCCACTACCGCGCTGGTATCGCATCCCTCGATAGACGGTGAAAGGCTTTCTATCCATTATAACTCAGTGCGTCGAAAGTGTAGCTTCACTGTTAAGCTCCCGTTACCGAATGGGAAGTTTTCGCCCTCAATCGTTCTATATATATTGTGATATTGGTTATTAAATTAGTTGCGACATTCACATAATGGGGTCTGTCATATGTAATACTCAAACTCCTTCCTCTATGGTTGGGGATGTGAGCAATGCGCAGCAGGCGTGCCTGGGTATCCCCAACAAACTGGTGCTCCACTATATTACTGTAAATATAGCACATGTCTGGGGACCTTTCAGCCAATTTCTCCATCTTCAATTGATACATTAATCTGGACAAGTTATACTGTGTCTCGTGAAATGTGTCTCTTTGGAAGGCTGCGCTATATCGGCCGTTGGTTAGAATTTTGAACTTTCTATGTTCTTTAAGACATCTGTTAGTCTTTGATTTTAGGATTAGTGTATGTGCAGGGTTGTTTACGATTTCATATACTAAATCATTCGTAAGGTTTGAGTTTCTTAAACTTACGTTTAAGCCTCTCACAACATCCTCGGCCGAACCATATTGACCCGGCCCTAGTCTTACTTCTGTACTGTAATACCGTGCAATCTTAGTCCAAGCGATGCGCATAGTTTCATCCATAGCTACCCCAGCTTTTTCACACTCGTCAATGTCTCTAAGAATCGTAAAAACGGTTTCTTCATGTTCAATATTTAAAAAGACGGTGTCCAGCTGAATTTCGCATATCCCCACCTCATACGAATCACGACCCAATTCAATGTGCCCATGGAGTTCTGTTACAAAGTTGGCTAGCGTGTTGTTAGGGTGTACAGACAGGGACGAGGAGGACGGGAGTGTGACGTAGAAATGGTTAGGAGCCATGTTGCATACTATTTAAGCTTCATTATTGCATCAGCTTTTATATAGGTGTTGAAGCTTTCTGGGTACCCTAGCCATTTCACCAGGTACATTTTTCTCCTTCCTGAACCTTTGCTTCCTAAAATTTTCTCAATTTTAAACACATTTTTTTCTAAATTAAACGCAACTTTCTGCAATTCCTCGCGGTAAAAGCCTCCTGAGATTTCTTCCCCATTCAAATCTTCAATGTAATACATCATTATCACACCTTTAGGTCTCACAGCCCTAACTTTAAAAATCTCGCGTGTCCATCCTTGCTCAAAACCCTTTGCGAATTTATTCCCCGAACGCGACAGCCTTACATAATCATTGGTTTTGGTAAACAACCCTGCACATACACTAATCCTAAAATCAAAGACTAACAGATGTCTTAAAGAACATAGAAAGTTCAAAATTCTAACCAACGGCCGATATAGCGCAGCCTTCCAAAGAGACACATTTCACGAGACACAGTATAACTTGTCCAGATTAATGTATCAATTGAAGATGGAGAAATTGGCTGAAAGGCCCCCAGACATGTGCTATATTTACAGTAATATAGTGGAGCACCAGTTTGTTGGGGATACCCAGGCACGCCTGCTGCGCATTGCTCACATCCCCAACCATAGAGGAAGGAGTTTGAGTATTACATATGACAGACCCCATTATGTGAATGTCGCAACTAATTTAATAACCAATATCACAATATTATAAGAACGATTGAGGGCGAAAACTTCCCATTCGGTAACGGGAGCTTAACAGTGAAGCTACACTTTCGACGCACTGAGTTATAATGGATAGAAAGCCTTTCACCGTCTATCGAGGGATGCGATACCAGCGCGGTAGTGGACTTGGATCCATTTTTTCATCCATACTACGTACGGCTGTTCCTTTGCTGAAGAGGGGTGCCAGATACCTTGGAAGGAAAGCGCTACAATCAGGCCTTAACACTGCAGAAGACATATTGGCCGGGGCTAAACCTAAAGAAGCCCTAAAAAAACATTTAAAGCGTACACGGAACGAAATCATCAAAGATGCAAAGAGAAAAATGCGTGGTGGCGGGAAGAAGAAGAGGAGGGCTCCCGGAAGAAGAAGAAGGGGTCACGTGGTATTAAACGTAAAAGGCTATCAAAAAAGAAATGCTGTAAGCGAATGAAACCTATGGTTGACCACTTTTTTGACTGATATAAGCTAAGGATATGATCTCATGAATCATAGTTTGTTTACCACTTGTCGAGAGAGGAGTCACTATTTCGCCATGGCACGCTTCATCCACCCATGTAGTTCACAATGCTGTAAGTCGGAGCTGTCCTTTTTTGAGCTCCCGCCAACCCAAGTTTCTATTGAGTACAGTGACTTTATTACAATTAACCATTTAAACACAATTAGTTCCCCGAGTGCACCTATAGAATTCGTGATACCCAGCTCAGGTCCTTACTTTTTGATCCAAGCTGTGTGCACATGTACGCTAAGCTACGTATAGCCCATTCTGATGGAACGGCCTGCGATGACAAATATGCTGTATACCCTGAAACAAACTTTCTGCACGCCATATTCAACCAGTGTGACGTATATTTAAATCAGACCAACATATCGGCAGGCACGGGGTACTATCATCTACGAGCCTATTTGGAAAATGTCCTCAACTTTTCCAAAGAAGCGAAGGCTACCTTTTTAAGTGCGGAGGGATATTATCAAACTAAAGATGAAAATAGTATAAAGGACAAATTTAAAAATTCTAAAAAGAAAATATACGAGTGTTTTGGACGGTTGCACACAGATTTCACTTTCCAGGAGAAGTTGCTTGTGAACGGGGTGGATATGAAAATAAAGCTCACCCGCACGAGTCCTGAGATCTGCTTAAATCTGGATGCGAATCAAGAAGAGGGCGCAAAGTCCGTTGTGGTTCACATTATGGACACATACCTCCGCGTACGGCGAGTGAAATTAAGTTCACCAAAACAACTAGAAATTGAGAAAATTTACTAAACGCTACAGTGAAATATCCTATTAACAGAGTGCAGATAAACTATATACGGTTCCTGCAGGGTTGGCATCGAAGCAGATAGAAAACATTGCCCTGGGAAATCTTCCTAAAAGGATATTAATCGGCATGCAGGACCACGCTTCGGTGAATGGAAATATAAAAAAGAGTGCCTTTAAATTCGAGAATTTCGACTTAAAAATATAACTCTATACGTTAATGGCACTGCTTTGGGTGGAACAATGGGTACGGACTATTCATCAGACGCTGTGTTACCTCTTTGTGCCAGAGCCTATAGTATCTGACCCATATTGCAGGTGATTGTGATGAGCTTGGTAATGGGGTAACGCAGGAAGAATTCATTGATCACGTAACCTTATCCGTTTGACATTACACACCTGACTTATCTGCTAGCGTAAATACCCATTTAACACCACAGCAGAGCGGTAACATCTCAGTGCGGCTGAGGAATTCGCCAAGCCTATAGACGCTCCTATTAGTGTACTAGTATATCTCGAATCGCAAGCCCTAATAGAAGTAGATAGATTTAGAAGCGTTATCACTGACTTTTAAATGATGCTAATACACTTCAGAAAGTAATGGAGCGAGTCACACGTTCCAAATTTATCGGCGTGTTTGCGAAGAATGAAACATTGAGTTTGCCAAGTACGCGAGAATGCGGTAGTCTTATTGTGAACACAGACATCATCGGTAATGAAGGGATTCACTGGATCGCGGTCTATTTTAAAAATAGACAGCGCCTGTACTATTTTGATTCACTCGGTACTCAACCCTGGAGTGACCCTATTATTGTAAAATTTCTCGCTCAGTTACATATTCCCGAAGTTGTATGGAACCTATTTCGTATGCAGGGATATTTTACTAATGTTTGCGGAATGTACTGTGTCTCATTTCTCATGCATATGTCAAATGATAAAGAATTTATAAATTTTTTAAATTTATTTGACCCGTGTCACACTCACCGAAACGATGAAATGGTATGCAGACAGATAAAAAACCGTTTTCCAATTGTACGTACTCGTTGTATATTAAAATGTTTTTGTTCGTATATTTGTATATTCGTTTATTGTACTGATTTCTTTCATTTAATAAATTTATGAAAATATATTGCGTCTTCTTATCCCAAAAAGATCGAAAAACACTTACATTATTTGACATTGTTGACTGATTAGTATATCATCCGTATTCCCTTCAAAAGATTGTATAACTCGTGTCAAATCCTCATCGGACCTTAAAGGAAAACATATACAGAGTATACAGACAGACAGATCCCCATTATGTGAAGATATCTTTGGTTCGAGGAGTGAACGCCATAAAAATTTCGATTTTAGCATAATGGGGAAATAACATTGATTGACATTTTTGGCGAGTATCTATTTGACGAAATACTACAACTCTCCATATATAAAATCGAATTATGGACACTTACATTTCTATGGTAGTCCCTTGCGTCGGATTGTAAGGAGCGTCACTGCAAATATCTTCTACGGTTTGCGTCGAAAATAGTTCGCCACAATCAGCGCATTGAAAAGACTAATTGTGGTTAATGCTGCAGTATCACGTTCTTCATACAAGTCTGGGGAGACGTACAGGTCCATGGTGGAGGATGTGTGACACTGCTGACTGATCAGTATATCATCCGTATTCCCTTCAAAAGATTGTATAACTCGTGTCAAATCCTCATCGGACCTTAAAGGAAAACATATACAGACAGACAGACAGAGACAGATCCCATTATGTGAAGATATCTTTGGTTCGATTACCAATTTCGATTTTAGCATGATGGGGAAATAACATTGATTGACATTTTTGACTAGTATCTATTTGACGAAATACTACAACTCTCCGTATATATATAAAATTCTAATTATGGACACTTACATTTCTATGGTAGTCCCTTGCGTCGGATTGTAAGGAGCGTCACTGCAAATATCTTCTACGGTTTGCGTCGAAAATAGTTCGCCACAATCAGCCGCATTGAAAAGACTAATTGTGGTTAATGCTGCAGTATCACGTTCTTCATACAAGTCTGGGGAGACGTACAGGTCCATGGTTGATTATTCACTGATGCGAAAATAGCTACTGTTACTCCCAACTGAAAATATCCCCTTTTATATGCACATTCGCCAAGCTCCGCCCAAAAGACCAGATGTTCGTAGTGATTGGCTGCCGATGTAGCTGGGTGGAGCTATGACGTGTACCAATCCGCTATAACGAGACCGGACGAGTAACATATATATAAAATCGAATTATAGGCACTTACATTTCTATGGTAGTCCCTTATATTATATTTTTTACTTACAAATTATTAGTATTGTTTGTTAACATAATTGTTAACTTATTTTATAATAAAGAAATTATATCCTAATTATATTTTAAAAAGAACATTCGGTTTCAACGTTAAGCTGTGGTCTAAGGCGGCGTGGCATGAATAAATACTAAAATAAAATTAAATGTTAAAAATCTTTATTCATACGTTATTAAAAGTTAAAAATCTTTATTAATAAAACAGGATAGAAGCATATGAAAGTCAAGGTAAACTATAGTTGTAAATTATAGTTAGGTTATACGATGTTTTTCGGGCATACTACTGCCTCGGGTTAAATGATCCTGTTATTTTAAATCACGTATTTGAAAGAGTTAATCATTATTGCTACATAGAAAAAATCGTGCATTACGATGTTTTTCGGATATACTACTGCCTCGGGTCAAATGGTCCTGTTATTTTAAATCACGTATTTGAAAGAGTTAATTATTATTGCTACATAGAAAAAATCGTGCATTACGATGTTTTTCGGATATACTACTGCCTCGGGTAAAATGGTCCTGTTATTTTAAATCACGTATTTAACGACACATCGCGCTCATTTCCATTGCTATATATGGCTCTAGGATCGGCCCTGACGAGATGTATTTCGTAGGTTAGGTTAGGTCTCTTACATATAAAAGTCCATGTGGTAGAGTAAGCAACGAACCCCATCGACGAGATGTATTTCTGAACCCATGTTAAACTGGAGGTCTAATTTACGAGCGAGTGCACGTTCTTGTAACGCCGTAGGCGAGAAAGAGTTAATTAGTATTGCTACATAGAAAATCGTGCAGTTTTTTTCGATTATTATTTATTGAACAAAACTCTCGCTCTCTTTCTATATATATATATATATATATATATATAGAAAGAGTGGTCTGGAAGGAAGTTTACCAATGATTAAATTCTCTTTGCGAGTGACCCGTTGCCCGCGTCGGGCTAACCTTTGGTTAGCTTCCGCCCGAATTGTTCATTCTGACGAAGGTCAAGCTTTTCACTCCACCTTAGACCTACAGTTTAACGTGGATTCCGAACCACGACCCATCAGTAGCCCAGCGTCTTGACCACTAGGCCTCCTAGGGTGCCCATTTATCTACCAACCACTTTCTTTATTGTGTGGAAGGATGAACAGCTGGGCTTTGCTGCGCGCCGGCTGCCGTCGGGTCTCGAACCCTGGGCCGATGGATTCGTAGTCCGCGACGCTAACCACTACACCACCGAGGCGGTATTTGTCATTACTTACTCGGACTATAGTGGATTTAATTATCCCAGAAGAGTTCCTTGTTCCATGCACGGTCTGTGTGTAGCATATATATATATATATATTGTGTGTACGTTTTTCCCTTGACCTTCGTCAGAATGAACAATTCGGGCGGAAGCTAACCAAAGGTTATCCAAAGGGTATATATATATATATATATATATATATATATATATATATATTATTATTATTTCTACAATGAAACGGGGTCGGGCCGAAGAACGGGTGAGAGATCTCCCCCCAATATATATATATATATATATATATATATATATATATTATCATTATATTTCTATATGACACCATACAAATTACGCGTAAAATTTTCATTGTAGAAGTAATAAGAATGAAAATTAATATCTGAAGTCAGTGGTGATTTCTGCTCGAATAGCTTATAATCCCTCGGCCCGAAAAAGGTCCCTAGAGACCGATTCGAACGAAAAAGGTCTCTAGGACACGAATCGAACGGGTCCTAGGACACGATTCGAACTGATTTAGCTTCTGCCTTTCATCGTGTGTGTGTGTGTGTGTGTGTGTGTGTGTGTGTGTGTGTGCATGAGTTGTTTATTATATATATATATATATATATATATATATATATATATATAATATTGTGTGTACGTTTTTCCCACTGTTATTCGTGACTTAAATATTTATTATAAAAATCAAGTGTCTAAAAAAGTTATTTAATAAGCAGAATTTAATTGGATTCATTGTAGAAGTAATTATAATGGCAATATTAATATTTGGAACATTGGGTTACTTATCGAGCTGTCTTTAAGAAAGGTCTCTCGCAAGCAGATTTTCTCCGAAACCAAACTCGCTATAGTGGACTGTGTTTTGGGAAAATCCAACTTTCTTCGTTTCTTTTAATTTCGTTTTTTCATTTTTTCTTCGCAGGAATGAGGCTATATGTTTCATAAGTTTTCATCTCGTTTGGTGGAATTGTATCGTAAATTATCGTATTTCGAATTGTATCGTAAATGATCATTTCGTTTCGTTATTCGTGAGGGCTGAATTATGGATAACTATGTTATTTGTTTCGTTCATCTTCAAGTTTAATGAAGCTGGGTAACTTTGTTAATTCTATTATTGCGTAAATTTTTCTAATGTGTTACTGAATAACTATAAATATATATTGTGGTATTTTATATATATATATATATATATATATATATATATATATATATATATATATATATATCAGAAGATATTTAAAAGACATACAATTATAGTAAACTTATGTCGAAATAGTTTCCCATAAAATTAATTGTTTTCTATTATGGCGTTTTCGAAGGTAAACTATGTTATTTGTTTCTTTAAGTTCAATGGAGTTAATGTTAAATTTGCTTCTAAACTAAAATTAAATGTTATAAAATAAATAATTATATATATATATATAGCATAATAATATATATCTAGCAATCCGATCATTGCAAAAAAAACTGGAAAGGTATGCAATTAATAAAGGTGTATTTAAACAGAATTTAATTGGAATAACTATCGTCATATATGTGTTACACGATTAATGGGACACATGGCGCTATCTGGAATACCTTGCGCTATCTGGCAACTCAGCCAGAATAGAGGATTATAAAAGATCGCGAAGCTGGTGAAGAACCATTCCCCCCTCGGCTCCGGCCGAGTAAGGAGCTCTGCTCCTTCTATTTCAGGCCCTTTGGTAAACCCCATAGTGGCCTCTTAGGTTAGGGAAACGAAAATAAATTGGGGGAGAACTCCACTCTGTCCTTCAGGTGTCTCTCTCCCTCCTTCAGCTCTCTCTCCCTGCATGTATCTTCCTCCTTCAGGCGTCTCTCTCTCTCTCCTGCATGTTTGCCTCCAGCATGTGTACTGCATGTGTACATCCAGCATGTGTACTCCTGCATGTGTGCGTGTACCTCCAGCATGTGTACCTACTGCATGTGTACTCCTGCATGTGTGCGTATGTGTGTGTGTACCTCCAGCATGAGTACTCCTGCATGTGTACCTATCCTCTCTCCTTCAGGCGTCTCTCCCTCCTACAGGCATCTCTCTCTTCTTCAGGCGTCTCTCCCTCCTACAGGCATCTCTCTCTTCTTCAGCTCTCTCTCCTTCAGCTGTCTCTCTCTCTCCTTCAGGCGTCTCTCCCCCCCCCTTGGCTCAGCCAACTGGCTGATTCTGGCTGATTAGGAGCCTATAAAACAACGCCAGCCCGGCTGGAAGTCTTAGTGTGCACTTGGCTCCTGCCAGGTGAACACCTCTCCTCCTTTCTCTCCTCCTCCTCCTTTCTCTTGGGGGATAACGCCGCCTCCAAGTTTCCCCCCACCCCCCTTTCCCCCACCCCCCTTTGCAACAACCCCCTTTGCAACATTACATAATAACCTGCAACATTCCTGCACTCTCCCCTTTTGCGGCTATACTACTAGAATATATAGGAAGAAGAGAGTGTAGACACCACTCGACCAGGGAAGTACTCACGGGGGTGATTTTGACAGGAGACAGGGAGTGCTGGAATTCCCGTTTTTCCTGTCACTGTCCTCCTTACCTGATCTTTTTTCCGTGTCTCATCTACCCTGTGAGCAGCCCAGCATGTTCTCAAACACACGCTTGTCCCTCAATCCTCACTACAGATACATGAATCTTACACATTATACAAACTTTTCAAAATTTGTAAAAAAAATGGCATCGTTGAGCCTTGGTGACCTTGATTTCGTCTTTCTCCTTCTTCTATGGAGGAGAATTTTTGCGCCCTTGGCCCATCCTTCCTACATAAAAACTAAATAATACTAGAATGCCAGCTGCGCTTGGGCAACAAATGACCCCCGACACACAACCTAGTGAAGGGGGGGGGGGAATGGGAGGGGCGAGTGTGTTACTTAAACATTCCCTGGTTCTACTTTGATGTATATACTAAATTTGGTGCAGAGTACACTAGCCGTTTAGGGGTGTATAAACGAACATACAGAACAGAACAGACAGACAAACATCATCATCTTCATTCCCTACATATATAAATAAAATAATTCCTGTTCTATATGTGTAATGTGTATACATTTTACATATATACTATATTTAAGAGTATACGTCGTCAATATCGTTGCAGTTCCGTGCGTTGGTCTCTCTTTACACGAAGGTAAAGGCCTGGCTTGGTGGAGGAGCGAGTTCTCTTCCCCGCACATAGCAAGGTACACCCGGCTCATCTGGTACCGTCCTGAGCCAGGCATCTAGTCTTTTGAAGACTTCAACTTTGACACCTGTAACGTTTCTGAGATTGTTTGGAAGCTGGTTAAAAAATCTTGGTCTCCTGAAACCAATCTGTTTTCCTTCAATGTTGAAGAGGTCCTTTTCGGGCTTTTAATTTGGGAACACTACACATTCTGCCTTTCCTATTTTCCAGCGTTGTTTGGATGGTAATTGGGTTTAGTTTGAGGTTTGGTACTAATTTTTTTATCATTTTCCATATGTAGATTATGGTGTACCTCTCTTCTTTCCAAAGAGTACAGATTTAGTTTACGTAGTCTTTCCCAGTAGTTGAGTTCTTTGCAGCCATCAGTCTTAGCTGTGAAATATCTCTGAGTTTCTTCTGGTTTATTAATTTCTTCCTTTTTATATGGACACGTCAAGACTGAGCAGTATTCAAGTTTTGGTATGATCAGTGTTTTCAGCAGGGGAATCATTACTGTTTTGTCCCTTCTTTTGAACGTTCTTAGTACCTACCTGTCCGGCAACTCCTTTTGCTTTGTTTATTGCTATCTGATTTTGTGTCTCGAATTTGGCATCATCGGTCATCATAATCCCCAAATCTATCGCTTTCGTGCTTCTCTGAATTTCTTGTCTATCTGGAGCATAATACGCTGTCTGTTTAAGTTCCTCATTTCTACCATATCTCAAGAGCTGAAACTTTTCGGTGTTAAATGTCATGTTGTCTTCTGACCATCTGTATATTTTGTTCGTATCCCTCTGCAAGGCCTCCACCTCTTTTTGCATCGCTGATTTTTCTGCTGATCTTTGGATCGTCTGTAAAGGATGTTACTATACTGTTGCTGTTTACTTCACTGTCTATGTCTGTTAGCATGATAATGAATAGGAGTGGGACCAGTACTGTACCTTGTGGTACTGAGCTGCGTACTTCCGATTCTAACGACCTGTAGACGTTCTCTAAGGAAGTTGGAGATCCATTTTCCCACTTTGCCTGTTATTCCCATATATTTCCCATATATTTCATACCATGATCACATTTTTGAAAGCTTTAGCAAAATCCGTATATATGACATCGTAGTTTTCATTTCCTTTCAGTGCATCTAGGATATTGTTATAGTGCTCTATAAGTTGAGATAGGCATGAACTTCCTTATCAGAATCCGTGCTGATTTTCGTTGAATCTTTCCAATGTCTCCAAGAAGTCTCTTTTCTCTCTCTAACTATTCTTTCAAATACTTTGGTGAAGTGGGACGTTAATGACACTGGTCTATAGTTCTTCGATTGAGACTATCCCCTCCTTTATATGTCGGGACAATGTTTGCTTTTTTCACGATGCTCGGTATTTTCCCAGTGTTTAAGGATCTTCAACATATCTAGTATATACGTTAATAGCTTAACTTTAACGCTTTATTATTTACGAGTATTTCCATACGAAACAACGCCTAAACGGTGTGGCTGAGGAAAATCAGATAGCGTTTTTCTGAATTATTTGAGATGTTTTAATTAAATGGTGGGGCATTTGATTAAATGTTAATTTAACTACGAGAGAGAGAGAGAGAGAGAGAGAGAGAGAGAGAGAGAGAGAGAGAGAGAGAGAGAGAGAGAGAGAGAGTTACAAGGTTACAAGGAAAAGAAGTACCTCAAAAGGCCTTGCGGCCCATACCGAGGAGGTACCAATGGCAACGGGTGCCAGGGAAAATTTTGTGAAAGTTTATTTTCTTTCAACTATCCTAGCAGTAGTAGAAAACTGGATAGAAAAGTAGAAGGCTCTCTCCCCACCCTCCGGTCCCTCCCTGCCAGAGGCAGGTACGGAAAAAGGTTGAAGAAAATACCTTGACCCTGGAAAAGTAGCCAAGGAAATTTTACAGGAAAGTGGAGAATATATAAATAGCTCTATATTTAGCTTGCTCACAGAGACACCGAGCAAGCGAACTCCTGCAGAGTTTTCTGAGGTTTTAATCTTAAACTATGAGTGTGTTCAGTACTTTGTCTAGCCTATTTTTAAACACATTTACACTTTGACTGGAAACAACCTCTGAGGGAAGTTGGTTCCAGATATTAACTATTTTATAGGAAAAGAAATTTCCGCAGACTGAGGTCCTAAATGTCTTTACACACTCAAATAGTGTGCAAGATTTGGTCTACCCTTTTCTTGAACTGATCCACAGAGGAACTGTTCACAACTTCCGAAGGTAACCTGTTCCATGTGTCACAGATCTTATACGTAAAGTAATTCCCGCACACACTAGTCCTAAACCGTTTCAAATCCAACTTCCAACCATTGTTGCGAGTTGGGTTATCATTTAAACTAAACATACTTCTAAAATCGACATCGTTGAACCCACGTAAGAGCTTGAAAACTTCGATCAGTTGACCGCGCAGCCTCCGAGTTTCAAGCGAAAACAAGTTCGAGAGAGAGAGAGAGAGAGAGAGAGAGAGAGAGAGAGAGAGAGAGAGAGAGAGAGGAGAGAGAGAGAGAGAGAGAGAGTAACGAATGGATTTACATCACTGGTAATATGGTATCCGGCCTTTACGCTTATACTTTAGCACTAAAATTTTTATGACGCCTTACATCTATAATAAGAGGAAGTAATCCTAAATCTTGTATACGAAATTGCCGTGCGAAGGGGAATTTAACACACACTGTTATGCGTCCTGCTATTGGTTAAGTCTTTTAATAATTGGTTACCTTTAAAAAAAAAAAGCCTAACCAATGTTTTTTTTTTAATCTTTGTGTGCTTTCGTTCACAAAATAAAGCATAAATCAGAGATGGGAAATCGGATCGGATTCGAATCGATAATCGGAATTAATCGATATTTTTTGAGAAATCTGAATCGAAAAACGGGCGCGGATCTGAATCGAAATTTTGATCCGAATCGAAAAGAAACGATGAATCCGAATTCGAATTCAAATCGATAAAAAATATGGATCCGGATTTAAAAATTTGGTTATAACTTTAAATAACTTATAAGGCTTATTAACGTTTCCGGTTTCACCACAGGTAAAGACTGACCTTTCCGAGAATCTGTTTGCTCGGACAAAAATCATACTAATCCTATACTCCATCCATTAAGGTGCTAATCCTAATCCTTAAATTTTGGTATTGTCCGAGAGTGACAATTTCACACGCTCCTCAAAGAAATAACCTTTTGCCTTCGAACATTGAAAATATCTTAGTTGTCAGGGCTAATTTTAATTTGTAAATTTGTATCTATACAGTGGATATATTTCTTAAAGTATTATTATCATATTTTAATTTTTATTTATGCTATAATTAATATTTCTTGTATATATGAGCCTTAATTGTTTAATAATTAGCTTATATGAATGATTTTTTTTGCACCTTATTAAGAGTAAATCTAAAGTTATTACTTAGATCGTTAATAGACTGAGAATTATCTGTATTATTTATTAAAAATGAAACTTATTAATAATAGCCACCCCTTGACTAAAACAACGATGATAGGTATAATTTTATTAAATGAACTCATAAAAATCAAGAAAAATTAGGCCTGGATCCGAATCGGATCGAAATCGAAAAAGAAATAATCCGAATCGGAAAAAAATTCGAATCGATAAAAACCGAAAAATTTGAATCCGAATTCGAATCTATATTTCTAATTGCGTGAAAATCGGATTCGAATTTGAATCGAAAAAGATTTCGATTTCCCATCCCTGGCATAAATTAATTTAAAACAATTCTCACAACCCAGAAAACACCCCAAAAAAAAAAAAAAAAAAAAATATAATATATATATATATATACTGTATATGATAGCTGTCCGTAGAGAGCGATTAAGAATCCAATTACATAAAATTCTGAGCTGCAAACGAGTTAAAATATATATATATATATACACAAAGGCTGATCAAAGGTAAAAATGTAATTGAAATGACGTGCAGGAACAAATACAGACTTTCAAATTTAATTTTCGAGCGAGGTAAAATTTTTGTTTCAATTTTTGCTAAAAGAGAGAGAGAGAGAGAGAGAGAGAGAGAGAGAGAGAGAGAGAGAGAGAGAGAGAGAGAGAGAGAGAGAGAGAGAGAGAGAGAGAGAGAGAGAACAATAAATTTCACACATACATACACCCACATACACCCATACCCACACATATGTATTATATAACGAAAATATATTAAAGAATTTATATAACAGTAAATTAAACGTAATTTCCGAATGAGCTAAACATTTTCAATTAATTTTCAAAGTTTGAACCATTTAAAAAAAAAAAGAAAAAAAGAAAGAGAACCCAATCGCTTCATTAAGTTGTATGAATGTGGCATCAAAGCAAACATTTAATTCAGAATGACAAATTTTACGACTTTTTAGTTGTCGTTCGAAACTTTAATTGGTTTTACACCAATTAGTTATTTTTGAAACGTTGCACTTCGACCAAAAACCGTGTAATAATAATAATAGTAATAATAATAATAATAATAAAGAGTGTGAAAAGAAATGAAATTTGAAATGTTAAAATTTAAAAGAATAATTTAATGTTGAAAGTTTAAAATGAATCTTTCAAAAATGAATTAAATCCCAAATAAAACCAAATCGCAGCTCGTATTTTAATTAAAGTCGAAATGGAAGAGTTAAAATGCCTTAAAAGAAAATATAATAAAGAAGAAAACTCAAAAAAGGGTGAAGGAAAAAGCGGAAGAGAAATTAGGAAGTAATTTCACGTCATATAGAGGAGGTGTGTTGGGAGATAGGGACGGAAGCGGAAGGAAAAGGGGGAAAAATTATTGAGGGTGAATTTTCAAGAAAACTGAGTCCGGAAGCCGGAATCAGTATGTTGTATCGAGCAATTTATTAAATTGGGCAGAGAGGAAGCGAAAGAACTGTGAAGAAATTGATTTTAGAGAATATTGCAAAAAAGTAATGTACGATAGTGACTCATTCATTTAATATGTTGAACATTGAATACATTGAATACAATAAATGCAAATGTTATTATTATTATTATTATTGTTATTATTATTATTATTATTATATCAATATATGAAGATGCGTTGGTTTGTGTATATTAGTGGTATTTTGCCTACGTTGCGGACCCCTTGAAAAAGATAATTCCCTGAAAATTCCAATATAATTGGAGTGAGGTTTTAATATGCGAATGTCAGTTTAGTTACGTGCAGGTAAGCGAGGAGCTACCGAGCTCCCAGACAGGCGGGAACCTGTCAACGAGGTATACAAAAACGTGTTTCAATTTTGAAACATATTTAGGAAAGTAGCATTTTAAATCTGAAGGTTACCCAGACCGACACCATTCCGTCTTCAGACAGGCGTTTGGGAACCAATAGATGGTATATCGCAGCATCTTGCCCAAAAATCGTTTAATCGTGAGAAGTTCAGAGAATGTTCACGTTTTGCTTCTTGTCGAAGATTACGAATACAGTAAATGAAGTCGATAAACATCATCTCATAAAGCAGAGATGGCGTAAATTTGCACAAAAGCACCTACAAACGCGTTTTCCGATATCAGATCTAAACATGATTAACCGTAAAATACGAGTATAAAATATCAACCGAAAGATGCTCTTTGTCGTAAAGGGTAAATAGATCCATTTATTCCGTGGAAGATTTCTCTCTCTCTCTCTCTCTTATATATATATATATATATAAATATATGCAAGGTTTTAAAAAAAAATCACATAAAACCATGTTTCAAATAAATGTAAAGTTTGAAAGGCACTAACAGAAAAAAATTTAAAAAACCGGACGACGTTTTGATTCGCGAAATCGCGGGTTTCTCACCAGGTCCATTTATAAGGAAGGTTAAAATTTAAAAACACACTTTTAACTATCTTTTAATCTATGTAAACGAACCTGATGAGGAACCCCAGATTTCGGGTTCGAAACGTTGTCCGATCTTTACCTTTTTAATTTTAAATATTTTTTAGTGGATTTTAAACTATACAGTATATATATATACAAAGTAAATCCTCGTCCAACGCGTGTTTATCCAGCGCGAATTTGCTTATAATGTTATAATGTTATAATGTTATAATGTTTCAGACCAACAAAGACCCTAGGATCCACTCATGGCTGGTCTACCTAACTGTGTTCGTAATCGTGTATTGTGTATGTCCTCCGTAGTGGCGAGGGGACCTACAATTTTACGTGGGTTCCGAACCACAAGAACATAAGAAACTTATTTAAAAACTGCCGGTAAATTGGCAACGACCAATTTTTACGAAACTAAATAATTATCAATTTAAAAATAATTAATTATCGGTTTAAAACTAAAGATAGAATCTCTCGGTCCAGAGGAGCAAGTCATAATAGACTACTATCCACAAATATGTTACATTCTATATCTATTTATAACGGACATGCAAATATATCAGATCCAAAGAATCCAGTCAATTTCATTACGGTATCCATCAAGTCACGGTCCATGTCGATTGCGGACCAAGTCAAAATTTACAACCATATACATTATCAATTTAAAAATAATTAATTATCGATTTAAAACTAAAGATAGAATCTCTCGATCCAGAGGATCAAGTCATAATAGACTACTCTCCACAAATATGTTACACTCTATATCTATTATATAACGGACATGCAAATATATCAGATCCAAAGAATCCAGTCAATTTCATTACGGTATCCATCAAGTCACGGTTCATATCGATTGCGGACCAAGTCAAATTTACAACCATATACATTACAATATATACACATACGAGGAAAGTGTAGGTGTGGCTGTAAAGACTGTACAGTAATGTACAATTATTTGACGAAAGCGGAAAATTTGATTATACACGGTCCGCCAAACACGCTCTAATACAGTAGTACTGTACGCGTGTACACTCCCGCATCTCCCTCCCTCTCGCGTCACCCCCTCGCATCACCCTTTGTCTCAGTCCCGCTACCGCGTTAAGTTCAGTGAAGTTTTGTTGGATTGTTTTTGTCGTATTTTGCCGTTGTTTGCTATTACCCTTAGACAGCAGTATGGCTCCAAAACGTAAAGCATCTGCAAGTGATAGTGAGGAGAAGAAAAGTCGTAAGGTTATGACATTAGCCGAAAAATACAGATTCTAGATAAGTTGCATAACATCACTTGGCCGCGAGTATCACGTGAATGAGACTACCATACGCACCATCCGAAAGAGTGAAGGAAAGATACGTGTTATTTTCATTTAATATATTTTTATTTATCATATGTAAATATCATTATGTTTATGATTTTATTATGTTCTTATTTCATATACAATATAGGTAGGGAAATTCATTTATGTGTAAATAAAAAATCTACGTATCTAAGTATTAATGGGAGACTTTACGCGGTTGCGTTCACGTATTCCCTTTATCCCATAAGGTATTAAGTTTGGCTAACGCGGATTTACGTCATGCGCCGTTCTGAGGAACCTAACCCCCGCATTGGACGAGGGTTTATATATATATATATATATATAATATATATATATATAATATATATATATATTAAGATCCCAATGAAAAGTAAAAGATTAAAAATAAAAAACCACTAAAATTACAAAGCTACGAAACCTTTTCGAGGAGCTCCACTGTCCACTCATCGAAAAGTTTTATAATTTAACTTTTTTTTTAATCTTTAATATTTTAAAAACTTTCACGTGGGATTTTTAACGTTAAGTTTTAATACGATTATTATAAGTTTTACTTTATTATTTTATATTTATATAATATTTTTACTCCATTATTATTAATTTATTATTGTTATTATTATTATTATTATTGTTATTATTGTATGTTTACATAATATTTTCACGCCAAGCCTTTCATGAGCAACCTTATTTCTCGTAGGGTCAATCCGAATTACACTAATGATACTCGACTGACTTAACTGTTTTCAGTTTTGGCAGTGAACTATGATGGCAAACGAGTGTCGACACCGATATTGTACATCACACAAACTCTTCTGCTGCATTTAGACTCTTTTGTTAATGAAACAATCGAACTATTTAAATTCTTTCAGTAAATCTAACATTTTTCCATTCACTAAAGTCTTACATAACTTCTTCTTCTTCTCTTATTAAACGACAGGACGCTTACTTTTCTTTACATTTATTCTCAATGAATTTGCACATCCGTCAAGAAAACTTGTCATTCGTCCCCTTAATTCATTCACTGATTCATCCAAGAGCCCCATGTCATCAACAGACATCAGATACGACAGCAGTCACTGTTGAATGATTCCAAACTCATAGTTACTCTTCTCGCTTACATTCTTGCTTCCATCTTACGCATTACCATCTTACGCATCACAGTACACGTTAAATACCTATGGGGATATCACCCAGCCTTGTCGAACTCCAAAATTAATACTGGACGAGACACTCAACTCTTCCATAAATCTTACGCAAGATCTAAAATTTCCCCTTGCATTTAACAACTTATCACTGACAGTAATTTTAATTAGGAGTTTTTAAAATACTTGCACCATTTAACGATGTCACTGAAATTATCGAAAATATAATGAAATATGATAAATATTAAAACACATATTAGCCATTACTATATGTATTGTACTCTCTCTCTCTCTCTCTCTCTCCACACACACACACACACACACACATATATATATATATATATATATATATATATATATATATATGTGTGTGTGTGTGTGTGTATACATATATAACAAATGAGCAGTTTCGATGTTCATAAAACGCTACAATTAAAAGGTTTTGATAGCCGAAACGTGCTGTAATCATTTCACTTTCATTTTCCCAATTGGGGTCGAAATAAACTAATCATTTCTGGGTTGTTTGCCTCTTTACCTTTTAACAAAATCTATTGATTAACCCCAAATATATAAATATTTATTCTTCTCTTCAGTAATTCTTTAAGCTGAATTTTCATTATTTACTTAATTCCCTTTGAAGTGGGTTTTGTGTAAAGAGAACGAACCTATTTCTAACTTTAGCTTTGCCCTTAATTCACGATATATTTGTATATACCATACTGGAGTTACTTAATGTCTTAATTAATATATTTCATTACATATATATATATATATATATTGGCATTGTCTGAAAGGGAAGAAACAGCTGTTATTGATTTTTTAAGTTAGAATTAAGTTGAGAAAAGATTTAAGGTTATAAAGCCGACATATTTCATCTCTATTTCATATGGTTATGAGTGTGAAAATGTCTGAGGAAAATCTATCGACCAATACTTCTAAGCTATCCCTACAAAGCCAGTTGAAGTGTTTGTAAAAAATGGAAGCAGTCAATAAGTAGCAAATCATTGGAAACCGCGATTGCACGCATAAACAAGCAAAAAAAAAGAATGAAGAATCAAATCATATTGAAACAATAAGCAACAATAAGTAAATACTCATTTGCGGCTTGGTAATAATAAAATAAAGTAAAATTTATAAAGTAATGAGAATACCATTGAAAAATCATAACAGAGTGACGTTTACAGTATTTTCATTTGGTATAAAAATTATAAAGACTAAAACACGACCGACCGTTAAAAATAAACTTAAACAGTAGAGATGGAATTATCAATGAAGGGCGAGCTACGCTTCCCATTTTAAGGGAAACTACTTGGGGAAAAGTTATAATGTTTATTATAATGTTTCAGACCAACAAAGACCCGAGGATCCACTCATGGCTGGTCTACCTAACCGTGTTTGTAATTGTGTATTGCACATGTCCTCCGTGATGGCGGAGGGGACCTACAATGGGTAAGGTTGGTATGAAACGTGTAACCGTAGATATTCAAAATCAAAACTCTCTCGTCCAGGCACTCTGTGACGGTGGTCGATAAATTTGGACTCAGTTAAATCATCATCACGATGTTCTTGAGCACTGTCTTGATCTTCTTTTGGAATATCTTGTGCGTTAGTATGAGAAGGTGGAAAATCAGGGAAGCGTCTGCAAAAATTTAGAAGGTCGAGCGATGGGGCCGTATCTTCTTTTTGGAAAAGGAGGCTGTCTCGCACGGAAATTCATCCTTGGGGGATTAATGGGGAGGTACCGAGGAGGTACTAATGGCAACGGGTGCCAGGGAAAATTTTCTACACACTCAAATAGTGTGCAAGATTTGGTCTAACCTTTTCTTGAAATGATCCACAGAGGAACTGTTCACAACTTCTGAAGGTAAACTGTCCCACGTGTCACAGAGAGTTACAAAGAGTTACAAGGACAAGAGGAAGCCTCAAAGACATTTCGGTCCACTCTGGGAGGTTCCTGTTATAAAACAAGTTTATTTTTCTTTCAACTATCCTAGCAGTAGTAGAAAACTGGATAGAAAAGTAGAAGGCTCTCCCCACCCTCCGCTCCCTCCCTGCCAGAGGCAGGTACGGAAAAAGGTTGAAGAAAATACCTTGACCCTGGAAAAGTAGCCAAGGAAATTTTACAGGAAAGTGGAGAATATATAAATAGCTCTATATTTAGCTTGCTCACAGAGACACCGTGCAAGCGAACTCATGCAGAGTTTTCTTATGTTTTAATCTTAAACTATGAGAGTATTCAGTACTTTGTCTAGCCTATTTTTAAACACATTTACACTTTGACATAAACAACCTCTGAGGGAAGTTTTTCCAGATATTAACTATTTTATAGGAAAAGAAATTTCCGCAGACAGAGGTCCTAAATGTCTTTAATTCCAGTTTAAACCCATTATTTCTTGTCGGATTGGCATTAAGTGAGAATAAGTTTCTAAAATCTACCCTGTCTATTCCTTTGAGCATCTTGAAGACTTGAATAAGCTGACCCCGCAACCTCCTCGTCTCTAAGCTAAACAGATTTAGGCGCTCCAATCTCCGTTGGTAGCTTTGCATTCTCATTGAAGGGATCAATTTTGTAGCCCTTGCTTGTACTCTTTCTAACCTTTCTATATCCTTCCTGAGGGATGGAGACCAAAACTGCGCACAGTATTCCAGTTGCGGTCTGACTAGAGAATTATAAAGAGACATTACAGTCTCCTTGTTCCGAAACTGGAACTGTCTTTTAATATAACCTAATAATTTTAAGGCCCTCTTTTCGACTTCTGCACAGTGCTTCGACGGTTTCAGATCGTTGCTGATATAGACTCCCAAGTCTTTCTCTAGATCGGTCTCAGTCAAGTTCCTTCCCAAGAGAGAGTAATCGGTCTTCGGGTTTTTATAACCTATGTGCATTACCTTACATTTGTCCAAGTTGAATGGCATCTGCCACGTAGCAGACCATTCGCCCAACCTGTCAAGATCGTTCTGAAGCGTTCTTACACCCTCCTTAGTACCTACACTACTTCCTAATTTCGTATCATCTGCAAATTTGGAGATTGCACTTAAAGCCCGACGTCTATATCATTAATATAGATGATAAAAAGTAAAGGACCCAGCGGAACCCTGTGGGACACCACTGGTGACGGGCGCCCACTCCGAAGCCACTCCATTTATTACCACTCTCTGCTTTCTATCTTTTAACCAATCCTCAATCCAGTTGGAAACGAGCACAGTGATTCCTAGTCCTTTGACTTTAGCTATCAATCTAGCGTGAGGGACTTTGTCAAAGGCTTTTTGAAAGTCGAGATACACTATATCTATTGCCCTACTTGCATCGTACAGTGTATGCATATTATGGAAAAATTCTAACAGGTTTGTCAGACAGGATCTATGTCGCCTAAATCCATGTTGAGAATAAAAAATTAGATTGTTAGATTCAAGGTGATACACAATACGTTTTGTAATGATGGATTCCAACAGTTTGCCGACAACTGATGTTAAACTGATCGGGCGATAATTACAAGGATTTTCCCTATCACCCTTTTTAAAGATAGGTGTTACATTTGCTAACTTCCAGTCGGTTGGAACTTTCCCTAACTCGATTGATTGTTTGAATATGGTTATTAAGTCGTCAACAACATTGTGGCTAACCTCTTTTAATACCCTTGGAAGAAATAAGTCGGGACCAGGTGATTTGTATTTATTCATCTTATCAATTAATTGCTGTACCTCATTTCTCGTAAAACTTATGGTCTCTACGGGATCGTCACCATCATATGTAATCCGAGGACTTGGCACTTCTATTGTGTCTTCCTCCGTGA
This sequence comes from Bathynomus jamesi, assembly GCA_023014485.1. NCBI lineage: Eukaryota > Metazoa > Arthropoda > Malacostraca > Isopoda > Cirolanidae > Bathynomus > Bathynomus jamesi. The sequence goes on from JAJOZX010004162.1 coordinate 417,818, forward strand.
AGACTGTAACGAAGAACTCGTTTAACGTATTAGCTATATCTTTATCACCGAATTTCAGTAAGCCATTTCTATCTTTTAAGGGGCCTACAGAATTTTTAATTGGCTTTCTGCTATTAACATGGGCAAAAAATTCTTTAGGGTTAACTTTACAGAGTGAGGCAACTCTAGCTTCTTCATCACGTTTGGCTGATCTAATTAAGGACTTAACCCTCCTACGTAAGTTTATATAGTTTTCTGAATTAGTGTGGTTGAAATGCGACTTAAGTAGTTTGTAGGCTCTATTTCTTCCCGTAATAGCCCTCCTAATTTCGTTGTTAAACCATTTCGGTGACTTTGTTGACAAGGAAACCATTTTAGTGGGTATAAAAGTGTTCTGAAATATTCTAAATTGATCCCTATATGAGCTCCAGGTGACATTGACATCCTCACTTATTAGAACTTCAAGCGTGTCTAAACTACTTCGGAAGCTTTCAAAATTTGCTCTCGAGAAATCCAGTCTTTCACGAGTCTTTTCGCGTGTATTAACTGGAACCCTGAGGTCAAACCTAATCAAATTATGATCGCTGTTACTTAAATTTTCACCAATAGTCAGGTTAGAGACTAGGTCATCTTCGTTCGTGAATATGAGGTCTAGTTTATTCTTACCCCTAGTAGGCCCGTCAACCCATTGACTTAATAAGTTATCATCGGCAAATTCCAACAGTCTTGAGCCCTCAGCATCAGCTGTTTTGTTTTCCCAATTTACATTACCACAATTAAAATCACCAAAAATCACACTGATCTTATTATTCACTATTCTGCTTAATTTGTTATACAAGTTTATATCCTTATCCACGGGGTGTGGGGTGGTCTATATACTAGAAGTAGCTGCACTACTTTATTTTTAGGTTTAGATCAATTCCCAACATTTCATGAGCAGATACGATATTACTGTTTACTGGGTGCAGGGAGTCCCGAGCATACAAAAGTACACCGCCGCCTTCCCTTCCGTTCCTATCTTTGTGAAACATTTTGTAACCTACCATTTCAAATTCTCCTGCAAAATCCCTTGATTCAGAATGAATCCAGGATTCCGTTATTCCGATGATATCAAAGTTCTCAGTTTTGACAAGCGCTATAAATTCCATTAGTTTGTTTCTAATTGACCTAGCATTGAAGAGCACAGTTTTGAGTGATTTTAAGTTGTGGTTTTTCCTAACTGGCCTGAGTCGTTTCCCGACGCAGTTGAACTAACTACTGGGGGAGTGGGACTAACTGCTGTTGGAGTGGGACTAGCTGCTGTTGGAGGGGGACTAACTGCTGGGGGAGGGGTACTAACTGCTGGGGGAGGGGTACTAACTGCTGGGGGAGGGGTACTAATTGCTGGGGGAGGGGGACTAACTGTTTGGGGAGCAGGATCAATTGCTGGTTTGGGGGGTCCTAGTTTAAAAAGATTGTACATATTAATGTTCAGTAAATCACCATACTTCTTTTTCCCCTTCTGGTTAAAATGAATCCCGTCTGAACCAAAGTATTCCCATTTCCATAGAATGTAGGCCAAAAATCGACAAACTTTAGGCCTTTTTCATCACATGCGCTTAACTCTTTTATTTATGCCAATGGCTTTACTTAGAGTATAGTCGCTAGCACGCATTCGAGGGAGAATTCCTACTACCATACCCATGTCTGTCCTATCCCTAACCTTGTTAGTTAGGTTCTTAATTCTTTTATAATGGACTCGGTCTGCCCTCCTGTCCCTCCCAGAAAAACGTCATTGCCACCAACATGGACAATGATAGGGCAACTCTTATTCTTGATATTAATTTTGCCTAATTCCCTATTAACTATCTGGCTTGTGGCACCCGGAAAACATCGGAGAGAGAGAGAGAGAGAGAGAGAGAGTTACAAGGAGTTACAAGGAAAAGAAGTACCTCAAAAGGCCTTGCGGCCCATACCGAGGAGGTACCAATGGCAACGGGTGCCAGGGAAAATTTTGTACACACTCAAATAGTGTGCAAGATTTGGTCTAACTTTTCTTGAACTGATCCACAGAGGAACTGTTCACAACTTCCGAAGGTAACCTGTTCCATGTGTCACAGATCTTATACGTAAAGTAATTCCCACACACACTAGTCCTAAACCGTTTCAAATCCAACTTCCAACCATTGTTGCGAGTTGGGTTATCATTTAAACTAAACATACTTCTAAAATCGACATCGTTGAACCCGCGTAAGAGCTTGAAAACCTCGATCAGTTGACCGCGCAGCCTCCGCGTTTCAAGCGAAAACAAGTTCAGGGCGCGTAACCGTCGATTGTAGCCCATATGCCTAACGGAAGGGATTAACTTTGTGGCCCTCGCCTGCACTCGCTCCAGCCTCTCAATATCTTTCCTGAGGGTGGGCGACCAGAACTGCACAGCATACTCCAGGTGCGGCCGAACAAGGGAATTGTACAGTGAGAGCACAATCTCCTTGTTCCGAAACTGAAATTGCCTCCTGATATAACCCAATAGTTTCTGGGCTTTCTTTTCCACCTCTACACACTGTTTCGTAAACTTAAGGTCGCTGCTAATTAGCACACCCAAGTCCTTTTCTAAATCAGTCACCTCGATATTACTACCCAACATCGAGTAGTCCGACTTGGGATTGGCGTAGCCAATGTGCATCACTTTGCATTTACCCAAGTTAAACGGCATTTGCCATTTTTCGGACCACTCTCCTATCCTACCTAGGTCCGCACACAGTTCCTCAATCGCTTCGGGCGTCCCAACATTGGCCCCAAGCTTCGTGTCATCAGCGAATTTGGCGATCCGACTGACGATGCCACCGTCGATATCATTTATGTAAATGATAAACAACAGTGGCCCCAAAACGGAACCCTGAGGAACCCCACTAGTGACCGAGGCCCACCCCGAACTAGCCCCTTTAATTACAACCCTCTGCCGCCTATTACTCAGCCAGTTTTCAATCCACCTACCTATTTCCCCACCGATACCCAGCGCGCGCACTTTCGCCATTAGCCGGCGGTGAGGTACCTTATCAAAGGCTTTCTGAAAGTCGAGATAAAGTATATCAATCGCCCTACTCTTATCATACTCACTCAACATGACGTGGAAAAACTCGAGCAAGTTGGTGAGACACGACCTATGCCGTCTAAACCCATGTTGGGAGTCCCCAAGCAGCTTGTAGGAATCCAAATGGTCAACGATCCTATCAGCTATTATCCCTTCTAATAATTTACCTACAACGGAAGTAAGACTAATGGGACGATAGTTCCCTGGACTTTCGTGATCCCCTTTCTTAAAGATAGGGGTCACGTTGGCTTCCCTCCAGTCACCAGGCACCTGGCCCATCTCCAACGATTTGTTGAAGACTGTAGCCATGTGGGAAGCCCCTGGTCGCGCACTTCTCGCAACACTGGGGAGAAACTGGTCTGGCCCAGGAGCCTTAAACGCGCTCAGTTTGTCTATTCTATCGGCAACGACTGTCGCGGTACATCTAACACTATCCAGGCCAGCACCTTCGTGCCTCACGCCTGGCTCGGGGATGACGCGGGTATCCTCCCTGGTGAACACTCCCGCAAAGTACTCATTAAGCACATTAGCGATGTCCCCGTCGGAGAGAGAGAGAGAGAGAGAGAGAGAGAGTTTGAAACCATTCATAAAAAGCTCATCTCTCTTCATAGCCACTTTTATTTGGAAATATGGATTCATAACATGGATTTTATGTAAAAATAGAATATTATTTTAAAATCTTGATTCATCTGTTTCAGTATGAATTTTAACATCAAATAACGAAGCTGAAATTGTTAAATTGCTTTGCATTTTGAATAATGCTAAAATAGCCGTCAGTATTTAATTTATATTCAGCTAACGAAGTATAAAACTGAAAAGTGTATGTTCTTACTTAATTACATGTAGGGCAATTAGGCCCTCGTATGAAATAGTCCTATTTTATTTAGGATTGTAATATATTTAATGATTCACCGTACATGATTTTGTATTCAACGCTGTCTGCTCTGCTTTTACCTAATGCTGTACCTTTTTTTCATATCCTTGTGGGTAACACACACACGACATGCACTCAGACCGACTCGTACACAGAATGATCATCGCCAACATTTTAAAGTTTTTGAAGAACATAGGTTTCGCGCGCAGCCGGTATTGCATATATATATATATATATATATATATATATATATATAAAGATATAAATTTCAGATTTAGAAAAATTATTCAATGTTTTGCTCAATTTCTACATTTTTATGATGTTTTTTGGGATTCGTATATTTTATTAAATCCGCAATTTTGAATGTAAGAACTTTCTTTATTTATGAAACTAGAATGTAAACATGTTCTACACCATTACTTATTTCTAAAAAAAAACAAAAAACGACAAGAATTGCAGTTTTACGTAATAAAATGTGGAAATAACAGATTCATTATTAAATAACGAATGATGTAGGTAAAACCTGAGAAAATGTTAATTTATGACATTAAACGTGTAAAGTATGCAAAAAGCTTTCAAATGTTCACTAACTTTATTAAAAGCTATTTAAAATTTCGGTTATATGCCCCTTTTTAATGAGTGTGTATGAATTAAATTTTACAGAAGAAATTTCTTCTAAGACTCCCATTAAACAATAAATTATCCAGTAAAGAAGCGCCAGAACTTCAGAACATGTTTGGAGAAGTATTCCCCCCCCTCTCCCGAGTCTGTAAACTCCATAACGAATATATATATATATATATATATATATATATATATATATATATATATATAATGCGCCTCGGTGGTGTAGTGGTTAGCGTCGCCTACTACGAATCCATCGGCCCCGGGATCGAGACCCAGTGATGGCAGTCGGCGCGCAGCAAAGCCCAGCTGTTCATCCTTCTTCACAATAAAGAAAGTGGTTGGTAGATAAATGGGTACCCTGGGTGGCCTAGTGGTTAAGACGCTGGGCTGCTGGTGGAGCGTGGTTCGGACTCCACGTGGAGTGAAAAGCTTGACAACAGTTCGGGCGGAAGCAAACCAAATGTTAATGGGAGGAGATTGTAGACACTAATCGACCAGGTAAGTACTCCAGGGGGAGGGACTTTAGGCAGGAAATAGGGAGTACTGGAACTCCCGTTTTTCCTGTCACTGTCCTCTTTAGCTGAGCTTTTCTGTCTCTGATCTAGCCTGCGAGCGGTCCAGCATGCTCTCAAACACACACTTCTCTCTCTATTCTTCACTACACATACATGCATTTAACAGTTGCATTGCAAAATTCTAGTCTCATTTCTTGGGGAAACGAGTAGAATTCTTTGCAATTTGAAGATATGATCTACAAATCTACAGAACCTAAGGCTAACAAAGACCCTAAGATCCACTCTAAGGTTAGCCCGGGAGAAAGAAGAGAGTAGGGGGTTAAAAGAAGAGAATAAGGGGTTAAGTAAGTAGCAAAACCTATCATTCGTGGGTTAACATTCATTTAGAAAAAGAGAGAGAGAAAGACTCCCCATCATCATCCGCCGGCCACTGCCGACAAGTAAGAAAAATAGTCGAGGAGAATAGGAAAGGGGTGAAAGATGAAAAGAAGTAAAATAAGAACGCTTACAAACCATGCAAACACAGTCTTAACTCAAACACTGTCATACCATGCAAACTACAGACATGCAAGTAAAGAGAGGATAAGAAAAGAGAAAAAAAAGTATGAAGAGTACAACAAAAAGTGGGTTAGTTTACGCTACGAGCTACATCCAAGTTCGTGTTAGTTTATTTTTTTTTAAATATAATTTTGTTGCTGGCATATTACACGCTGGCATGTCACAAGCGGGCATTAATCGTCAACAGACTCAAACCTCGACCATTATCCCCAGAGCTCCTGTTGCTAATTGTTTTATTATTTTAAACGACGTAATATTTTTAAAATGCCTATCTAAATGGTTTTTAAACATATTAACGCTGGTAGAGTTCACGACGGACGCGGGAAAATTATTCCATTTATCAATTACTTTAAACGTAAAAAGGTTTTTAGCGATGTTAGTAATGAAACGTCTGCCACGTAACTTAAATCCGTTATTACGAGTATTGCTAGTATCGAAAATGAACAATTTGTCAAAATTGACGTTATCGATTTTATTAACGATTTTGAAAACTTCAATAAGCTTCCCCCTTAATCTCCTAGTTTCGAGTGAATGCAAGTCTAACTCTTTAATCCTATCTTCGTTAGACTTGTTGCGTAGTAACGGAATTAGTTTCGTGGCACGTCGCTGAACCCTTTCTAACCTATCAATATCCTCACGCAAATACGGGGACCAAAACTGAACGGCATATTTCAAGTGAAGCCTGACTAGGGACTTTTAAAGGGGCAATAATATTCTTCGATTTAAATTCGAAATTACGCGCTATGAAGCCTAACATCCTATTAGCTTTTGCGCAAGACTCCAGGCACTGGTTCCTAACTTTTAAATCCTTAGATACGCGTACGCCTAAATCTACTTTCTCGTCAACGCTCGCTAACTGTCTATCATCCATCGTGTACGTGTAATTGTTGTTACGAGAACCTATATGCAAAACTTTACATTTGACTACGTTAAATTGCATCTGCCACTTATCCATCCACTCCATAATCCTATTTAAATCGTCTTGGAGCCTATTTCTATCGTCCACGTTAAGAACTTTACCGCCTATTTTAATATCGTCCGCGAATTTTGACACGTTACTGGTCAAGCCTACATCTATGTCGTTAATGTAGATTACGAATAGCATTGGGTCTAACACTGAACCCTGAGGGACACCGCTACCTACATCCAACCACCCCGATTCTCTACCATTAACAACGACCCTCTGTTTCCTGGCACGAAGCCATTCCTCTCATCAGTTAGCTACATGACCACATTTACCGTGCGCTTTAACCTTCGCAATTAATCTTCTATGCGGAACTGTATCGAAGGCTTTTTTAAAGTCTAAATAAATAACGTCAGCCGCTGTATGCCTATCGTATTCGCGCACTATTTCGTTATGAAACTCTAACAAATTAGTTAAACAAGATTTATGGTGTCGATACCTATGCTGACTACTATTAATCAAATCGCGACTTTCTAAGTGACCGACGATACGATCCCTAACTCCGGATTCCAAAAGTTTACCGACATTTGACGTTAAGCTAATAGGCCTATAATTGCTAGCTACTGTGCGCTCGCCTTTTTTAAAAATGGGCATAAGCTAATTTGAAGTCTTCAGGAATAATCCCGCTTCCAGTGTTATTAAAAACTTTTATCAAGGGGCGTACGATAACGTCTTTCAAATCTTTCAAATGTCTAGGATAAAGCGCGTCAGGGCCTGGAGCCTTGCTAACTTTTAGCTTATCGCTATAATTCGCAATCTCACCCTCGTAAACAGTTATTTCATTCAAAATAGTCTCGCTATTAAATGGAACGATATCGTCCACGTCGGGGACATTATTTACGTCTTCTACGGTAAAAGCTGTCACAAAAAAGTTGTTAAAAATACCCGCTATCGCCTGAGCGTCGGAAGCCAAAGCACCGTTAACGTCCACTAGAGGGCCTTTGTTATCTTTTATCGGCTTACGATTATTAACTTAGTTAAAAAACTTTTTCGGATTATGTTTACTATCTGCAGCTACAAGTATCTCAAAATTACGCTTAGTACTCCTAACAGATCTTTTAATCTGACGTCTAAGCTCGCTATATCTATTAAAGTTAGCTACCGTGCCATTGCGCTTATTAAGTCTATACGCTCTGTTACGCTCGTTTATGTGAAGTCATCTATTTCTCTAGTCCACCACTTGGGCCTACCATGATTACTAGAGCGCTTGGGCCTACCATGATTACTAGAGCGCTTGGGCCTACGCGGAATAAACTCCCTTTCGATATTCCAAAAACTTTCTTTAAACGCCTCCCAATAAAAATTTGTCATTACCTATACATAAATAAATTATCCCAGTCCACTACTCTCATCCTATCCGCAAAACTATCAAAATTAGCCCTACGAAAACCAGGGACTTCTATTACGTTACTATTCTTACTGTTTTCTATCAATAGCTTAAACCTAATAATTTGGTGATCACTACATCCCAAACTCTCACCTACGTCTAAATCTTCGACTGTATTTTCGTCGTTCGTCATCACCACGTCTAAAATATTGTCACCGCGCGTTGGTTCGGTAACCATCTGTCGTAAAAAATTATCTTCCATGAACTCAATCAGTCTCAAACCCTCATCATTACCAGCAATGATGATGATGATGGAACTTTCCTAGAAGAGTTTCCATGCACGGGTTGTGTGTATCATAAAAAGCCTCAGGGAACCATTCTGAGTTCATTCCCATCATGAAACGGACATGTTATGTGCCTTGAAAAGTGGAAGCTCAATTCTGCCAGTTGAGGTTTAAGTTTTGGTTTTTGGTTAAAAATATAATAGTTACCCCTTTTTCTTTGATGTATTCAATCTAACGTGAAGGCAGCGAGTCTTTTGCTTATATTGAGGTTCTAAATGTAGCTGGGTTAGGTTGGTTTAAACCCTAGATCCTGTCCCAAAGCTGGATCCCATCTGCTTTGCAGATAACTGGTGAGGGAAGCTATATTTTTGGGACCTCTTTGTGAGTGACCCGTTGCCCACGTCGGGCTAGCATCATGAAAAAGAAAAAACTATAGTATTTGTCATTTACCATTACTTATTCGGACTATAGTGGATTTAATTTTCCTAGAAGAGTTCCTTGTTCTATGCACGGTCTGTGTGTATCATAAAAAACCTCAGGGAACCATTCTGAGTTCATTCCCATATATATATATATATATATATATATATATATATATATATATATATATATATATATATATATACAGGGTGTACATAAAGTCAGGATCTATTTTTGTGAAGCACTTGGAAATTATATGGAATTCAATCATAAAATGATAAAGTGGTAACATTTATTAAATAATTAAGAGTAGGATTCGACGTGACGCCCATCAGTATCCCTGCACAGCTCAAATCGTTCCGCAGCATTTCTAAACACATTCTGGAGCATTTGCGGAGTTATGTTATCTGCAGCAGTTCGTATACGTGTACGTAAGTTTTCAAGACTCGTAATCTTCGTCTGATAGACGTGCGATTTGATAAAGCCCCATGCAAAGAAATCTAAAGGGGTTAAATCTGGTGATCTCGCTGGCCAAACAAGGTCTCTTGCTTCCGCGTCCGATCCAGCGATTTGGAAAACGTCCATTTAGATAATCCTGAACAATTTTGGCATAGTGACAAGGAGCACCATCATGTTGATAGACGACGGGGATAGGATTGTTAGTACCGTCGTCTATCAACATGATGGTGCTCCTTGTCACTATGCCAAAATTGTTCAGGATTATCTAAATGGACGTTTTCCAAATCGCTGGATCGGACGCGGAAGCAACAGACCTTGGCCAGCGAGATCACCAGATTTAACCCCTTTAGATTTCTTTGCATGGGGCTTTATCAAATCGCACGTCTATCAGACGAAGATTATGAGTCTTGAAAACTTACGTACACGTATACGAACTGCTGCAGATAACATAACCCCGCAAATGCTCCAGAATGTGTTTAGAAATGCTGCGGAACGATTTGAGCTGTGCAGGGATACTGATGGGCGTCACGTCGAATCCTACTCTTAATTATTTAATAGATGTTACCACTTTATCATTTTATGATTGAATTCCATATAATTTCCAAGTGCTTCACAAAAATAGATCCTGACTTTATGTACACCCTGTATATATGACATGGGGTCAATTACTGGGTTTCTATTACTATTACTATTACTTTTGATTCCTTCTATTACTATTGCTATTTCTTTAATTTTCATCTATTACTATTACTATTACTTGGTCATCTATTACCATTACTTTTGTATGTGGGGTACTTCACTCATTTGAAAATGATCTTTATGTCTATTTAAATGCAATTAGAAGCAGTGTGTTAACAAACAAACAAACAAACACTTTATTTCAGACTCAACAGGTACAATCATTATACAAGAGGTCCATAGAAGATTAAGAGATAGTTGTCTGGAGCACTGACTAAGTAGGCCAGTGAATCACTGTGTATAATGAACATACAAATACAATGACCCAACCATGAGGTGGTGTGCCAACTATCGCTAACATAAGTAAAGCTATCACCAGGAAGACTACACATGGATGAAAGGGTCAAGTTATTATCTTCACAGAAGGCTTTTAAGGCTGCTAAACAAAGAATTATCATTAAGCACATTAGCATTAAAGTCACTAATAAAGCTACATATGTCGTATCCAACTCATCAATAATACTGCTGACCTGTCCCAATTTATTGAGGTAATCTTCATTATCAACTGCCTGAAAAGGCATATAGATACACAGAATTACAAATTTTTTATTGTCTACACAAACTTCTATTCCAGTTAACCAATTCAAACCAAGTTTTAATTCACTAATATATTTCCCATACCCCAACCTCCATAGAATAGTTACTCCACCAGTGGGTGGTCTGCAAGGAGACCATCTTGTTATCTCTGGTGGCCTCCCCTATCCCATGAAAGTTACTGGACAAGCTATTCAGGACCTTTAAGTCCTGTTTCCAAAGCCATGTTTCCTGCAGACAGAATATCAGCATCCTCTAACAGCTTATCAATTATGATCCGCCTGTGTTTGCCGTTATTGTTGAAGCTTAGGCCTCTACATTTATAAGAGATTACCTTGAATGTTGCAATTAAGAAGATGCAGGAGTTCTGCCAGCCATCTCTACATGTTGAATTCTACTTATACCAGGCACAGCAGTTACAGCATTAGACCCAGCTGGATTTTCTTCCACAGTACGACGCATGATATCTCCATAATTACCCTCTCCAGCACTTGCGAGAGGGGTTGCAGGTGTTTTTCTTCCCTTCTCATAGAACCACCGTACATATACCCGTTCCGGCCATACCTGGATCCATAAATACCCCTGGATCATCACAGACTGCTGTAACTTGAAAGGAACTGTACGTAGTCCATCTAAAGTCAATTTTCCCACATGTAACCTGAAGGTTCACTTTATCCCACAAATGCCTGCAGCTTCTCGGCCGTAAGATCAGGTCGACATCTCGAGACGAAAATGTTTGCGGTCTTCGTTGGTACAGCCATCATACGATCTGTTTTGGCAGCCCCTATGATACCCCAGTGTTCTCTGCCAGCCTTTGCCACAGGATGACTCCCTCTAGCCGGGGCATGAGTGGGACCAGACCCCTTTGAGGGACCACCACCATTAGCTACCAGTGGCGGACTGGCTCATAAAATTGTCTGCCAAAGGGGTCAGGGGGCCCATAACCCCATTACATAATTCAATTCCAGTCCTATCCTAATAGGCCTATTTATGAGTTAAGTTTGTTTAAATAAAAAAAAGTTAAATTTTTTTTATAAATTTATTTTACCAATAAGTACAAATAATTTTACAAATACTGCCTGCATATACATACATACATACATACATGCTATACTAAGAGTAGTTTTTTAAGTTCATTACTCGAGTTTGCAAATCGGTCTATTATAGTTTCCATGTCTAACTCATCCAACATGACCTTTTCTATAGACATCAACATGTATGCTTCCAGATTCTCCTCCGACAAAGAATTTCGTAATCTTGTTTTTATTATTTTAGCTTAGAAAATGCCCGTTCACACTGAACTTGAGTCACAGACAGTGTACAGATAGCTTTATACATTTGGTAAAGATTATCATATGCCTTGTCATTAAGTCTGTTTGATGCAAGAATATACAGAACACATGATGGACAATTGCCACAATATTTAGAGCATGAATTCATTTTACTGCTGCTCTCTGTATTATCATCATTCAGCAAAAGCTTAAATATTTCAAAGTTCGATGCAAAAGACTGCAATTCTAATTTTACTTCACTTCTATTTATCCCTGGAGCAAGCTCAAGAATACCTTCCAATGCTTCTTCTTCAAGACCATTTTTAGTAATATATCCATAATTTGATGGATCGAGGCATGACATATCCTTATATAGTTATCTATGGTCAATGAAACGGGATTCCAGTGATTGTACAACACGATCCATTATCAAGTTGAACACATGTACACGATAGTCTGACAAAGAATCAGATGTGTTTTTTTCATCAGCAGCTAGTTCATCTGCCATTCTCTTTGTTTTATGTTTCCTCTTGATTGGTAACTCAGTTTTTACAAAATCAATTTTCACTGTTTGATTTTCATCATTATTGAATTGTGCAATGTGCTCATTCGATTTGTTGACAAATTTCAAAGCCTGACTATATACTTTATCAAATTCTCTTGATCTTTTCTTCAAATCTGTAATGGATTTTTCTACCATATTCCATGCAGTAAACATATTTAAGCCACTTGTCTGTAGATAGCTTGACAAAGGGGCTGTAATTTGAAAGATATATAAGTATGTGAATGCTGTCAATATTGTTTGAAATTCTAGAAAGTTAGACAGTAAAACATTTGCCTCCTGTTTTGTTTTTGCATAAAAATTGTTAGAGCTTTGAATAATGGATAAACATGTCAGAAGATCCACAAAATTACTGATAAATATTCGTCAAAATTTCCAAATATAGTAGTTGCTGCATTGGACTTCCCTGACCACCTGGTTTCACCAATTAGCTTTAATCGTTTCATCTTTTCTTTCCCCAGATGATGTCCAACAACTTCAATCCAGATGGCCATTCGCTTATATGATACCTTCACAAATTTTGCTAAATTCTGGAGTAAATTGAAGAAGGAAACTGCTGGTACACAACACTTCGTGGTTTCAGTAACTACTAAATTGAGTACATGGGCATAGCACCATACATGAACATGCTGATCAGCTACATCAGCAATTTTACTCTGTAAGCCATTATATAGTCCATGGTAGCTTGCAGCGCCATGTGTGCTATCTGATTATCAGTTTTTCGGATCTATTTCAAGACATTGTAATGTTTCATTTAATAGGTCAAAAAGTCCCTGCCCTGTACCATCATTGCATGGAACAATTGCAAGTAGTCGTTCATGGATAGTACCATTTAGTACATATCGAATAACAATACTAAATTGATCAATTGATGAAATATCCTGGGTTGAATCTACCAGTTCTACCTGTATGGAATAATACTTGGCCTCAGCAACTTCTTGAGTAATTTTTTCCTGTATCATATTCTTCATAATTTGGGTCAAAGAAGAGATGGTTGTTTTACTTAAGAATGTGAAGAGACTACCACGACCTTTACTTTGTGCCTTTCTTTGTTTTTCCAATCTTTCACATCGTTGTTCAGACTTTTCCTTCTCCATGGAAACATGAGAAGCCATAATAGGATCATATTTTGCCATCAACTGCACAGTAGCCAAGAAATTTCCATGATTTTCTGTTTCATCAAGAAGAGAATATGCTGACTCATTTCTGTGCCCACGAAAAGGAAGAGCTTGTTTACCTAACATCTTTATTATATCTACAATTCTGGCAACAATATTTCTCTGCTTTAGTACTTCATCTTTTCGCTTCTGCAATGATGCAGCGAAAAAACGAGCTAAACCACCATCATTTACTACACTGATATATTCCTGAGCATGCTTGCTATGTATACCAGTTGATTCATGCTCTGATAAGCACTGGCTAATGCGTCTGTAATCATTAAATCCTCGCACAAAAGCAGATGGGTTAGAAGAGGTTGGTGACTCAAATGCCAAGCAAAATGAACAATATAGTGATCTATTCTTCTTATTATATGTTAACCAGTGTCATGAGACAGTGTCATCCATAATTTTTCGCTTATATAACTTTACATTAAATGGCAAATCATGATCATGTGGCTGAATTGGATGCTCTTTGAAAAAAGATTTCAAATCTGTTCTTGCAGGATATTGAAAGAGCTTATCCTGTCTAAATGTTGGTTGATTATTTAAATCAGCTACCAGATCTTTTTGATTATGTACATGAGACAGTGTCATCCATAATTTTTCGCTTATATAACTTTACATTAAATGGCAAATCATGATCATGTGGCTGAATTGGATGCTCTTTGAAAAAAGATTTCAAATCTGTTCTTGCAGGATATTGAAAGAGCTTATCCTGTCTAAATGTTGGTTGATTATTTAAATCAGCTACCAGATCTTTTTGATTATGTACATGTACAGGCCCAGGTTCAGTTACTGTTATTCCGCCAGCTAATTCAGAATCATAAAAATCAGCATCTACAGTCTCAAAAACGTTAGGCATACCTTCATCTTTATGTCCTAGATCTACAGTATCAGCATGAACAGTTGTAGTTGAATTTCTCTGTAAGTCGCTTTCCTCTTTTTGACATGTAGATATAGGTGTTGATATCATAAATGCTGTTATAGGCCTGCACTTTTTTGCTGAATCATTTCTTTCTGCTTCTCGTTTATCTTTCCGTTTCTGTGCTCCAGATTTCCATTTCATGTGTTCCATTTCCTTACCTGAAATATAAAAAAAAATAAATAAAATTAATAAAGCAATCTGATTTACTAATTGCATTTAATATAATCAAGATCAACAAATTTCAAAACAAATAACAATGCTTGAATTATACTATAATGAATAAATATATGTATTCTGTAACTGTATTTTAATGTAATTGTATTGTAATCTTTTCTCAATACTATTACATGTATTTTCTTATTTATTTTTATATCTATCTTTATATATAGCAGCTTTATATAAAATATATACATAACTCTATATATCTTTTATATATGGACATAGAAATGGGTAAAATATAATTATATATATATAACAGCAATAGCAAAAATAAGAGACTTACTTTGATAAATTGGAATTTATTTTAATGACGCATGTAGGCAACTATTAAATAAACTAATGAAGTTAAAAATGTCGCAGTGACAGCAGGTTGGCAAACCTGTATTTTAGGCACGTAAATTTATTAATTTTTGCTACTTTCTAAAAGTTTAAAACCTGCAATAATTTTAACAAATTAAAGAAGTTATTAATACATTTGCCTTTTTATATACTATTAATAAATACAAAATAAAAAATACAAACAAATAATTACAAAAATCTAAATAAATTATATATTTCATGTAATAGAAATACTGTCAACACCCTCAATTAAGATTCTAGGATATGCGTATCTCATCAGGCCCAACTGACTTATGTTTATTTAAACTTTATATACGAGTATAATAGATTGGCTGCCAATTTTTTTTACCTCAGGTCTAGGGGGCCAACTTCCCTTTTTTCTAGGGGGGCCCATCTTCCACATGGCAGACTGACAGCCTAGCCAGTCCGCCACTGTTAGCTACTGCAGTGGTTGCAGTTCTCGGAGGGGTCACTCGCTTCCGGTTCCGGCCCCTCCTTACCACCATTGTCCAAGATGCCTCCTCATCATGACCCCCGACTGCATTCTCAGCATCCCGATTCACCAAGGCCCCTTGGGGGGTACCTTGTGTGAGATGGCATTGAGCTGGCGATGTAGCAGTGTCTGGATTCAGGGATCCAGGATAAGACTGAGAAGCAGAGGGCTCTGCACTCATGGATCCAGGATGAGGCTGAGAGGCAGAAGGCTCTGCACTCATGGATCCAGAATGAGGCTTAAAGACAGAGGGCTCTGCACTCATGGATCCAGGATGAGTCTGAGAGGCAGAGGGCTCTGTACTCGTGGATCCAGGATGAGGCTTAAAGGAAGAGGGCTCTGCACTCATGGATCCAGGATGAGGCTGAGCGGCAGCCAAATAACAAATATTTGTTTCAACTAAATCATTACAATTTTAGAGACTGTAGGTCTTGATAAATTTTACTTTATTGAAGGAAAATTTTTTCACAATATCAAACAATATAATTCAAACAATAATTACTGCAGTTTTGAGAGCGCGATGAAATAACGATGTTATTAGATGAGCCACAGCCACGGTTGATCGCAGTAATTGTGCGAGTACCTAAGGCTATAGTAGGGATGATGACGCAATGGCATGACGCGGGGGATATCAGCCAATCAGTGAGCGCCTACAGTTGGCTTGTTTATCGCTCATTTTTGCGAGTGTTCTGTGCTGCTAGCCAGTTTCGTTTGCTACTGCGTGTTAGAGTGTTGTGGTTGCGCTCATCCGCTTTTATTATATTATTGTTTAAAGATTAAACATAAATATGGCAAGTGTTTCGAGTGATTTGCCTTCTTTGACGGCGTGTGGTTATATAGAAACCATTAAATGTGATTGTGTTGAATCTCAGCCTTATTTTGGTGAGTACAGTAGCCATGTATACGTTCATTCATTGTCATGTCGAGACTGAATCAAACTAAGGAGGGAGATCGCTAACGCCATTGAGGAGAAATTAAGATCCAGCTTCCCCTTGCTGGTGAATTTGGATGGGAAGCCGTTTCCTGATATATTGTAACAGGAAAGGACGTTGTTAACCGATTGTCGATCGTCGTTACCGGTTCTGCGGTTGAGCAACTACTCGCAGTGGCGGAACGTTCCTCAGGAACCGTTAAAGAAATGGCTTCAGCCGTTAGCAATGTCCCGAGGAATGAGGAGTGGTCAACTGATTCAAGGGTGTGTTTTGACACCACAGCGTCGAATACCTGGACCGAAGAACGGAGCATGTATCCTGCTGGAAAAAAAGGTTTGACAAGGATCTGCTGTATTTTGGTTGTCGGCACCACATACACAAAATCGTGCTCGGGGCAGCATTCACCAAATGCACTGGGACTTCGTGCGGTCCTGAGATTCAAATTTTCAAGCGTTTCCAAGTAAAGTGGGCTTCCATTAACTACAAAAGATACGAGACAGCTCTGAATGACAAATTCATAGCCACTTCGGTCATAGACACTACAAACGCTGTCATCAAGTTCACCGAATATCAATTCGAGTTGCACCAGCCTCGCGATGATTACAGCGAACTCCTGGAGATCATCATCCTTTTTCTTAGAGACACGCCTCCCGCTGAGTTCGCCATCAGGGTGTGGATATTCCGTGCCCAATTCAAAATTACTCCAAAAGAGAAGGGGTTGAGGGACATCTCAATCTTTGTCTTCTGCCTGTACCTGCGGGCCTGGTTCCTGGCTCCCTGTGCCTCTTCTGCCCCAGCCACTGGTCTCCAGTTCTGAAGAGTATGGCCCTCTACAAGGCGGACAATGCCAGTGTTACTGCTGAGCTGAGAAAATTCCGTGGAGAACTTTGGTATTTGCCAGAAGGAATAGTCACCCTGGCCTTCTTCGACAGGGAGACGAAGAGGAAAATAGTCAAGATGCTGAACGAAGAAGGCGAAGAGCATATCACGAAGAGAAGAATAGTAGATGTTGATGCGATCCAGGGAAAGAGTCTGGAGGACTTTGTTTCCGCGAATACGTAGATGTTCTTTGGCATTTTGCAAATGTCATCTCTTTTTCGGGAAAGAAACCTGACACCTGGTACCAGTGGCGTATTAAGGGGGGCCGCGGGGGGCCAGGGCCCAGTTGTTTTAGGGGTCGATGTTTATAATGATATCAATGATAAATTTGGAATGCTCAACAATATTTGCCTGTCATTGTTATGCATAGAAAATAATATTCTGCAGAATTTAAATACTGAGCTTGTGATTGGAAAAGTTAGTGATATGAAGCGGCTAAAAAAACTTTTGTATACTGGTGGCGGATGATTTTGTGACCAACTTTGGTAGATTAGTAGTGGACTTGTAGTTGTGTAATTGGTTTGGTGTAATTGTAGCAGCTTGGTATTTGTGTAAAACTTGCATTATTTGATTTAGAAATAAATAGTTTTATTAATTTACATGACTCGAAGATTTGTCTTGTTGAGGGACCCCAGGAATATTTTGGCCCCAGGACCCAAAAATCCTTAATACGGCACTGTGTACATGTATTATTAATAAAACGCTATAGAAAAGGGCCCCATATTCTTCATTGCCCCGGGACCCTGACGTGTCTGAATCCGCCTCTTCCTGGTACGATGACGACGACATTTTGGCTTCAGAGACCATCCTCCAGGCCCTCAAGGTTGCGAAAAAACTTGAGGGCTTGGCAGATGGCATTATTGTAGAGCAATAGCAGATTGTACAGCACCCTAGTTGTATCTCCGATTGCCTTAGAGATAGGCCCAACATTCTGGATTTATTTCTTACCACTCGTACTTCTTACTCTGTCAGACTTTTTTCTTCGTTGAGCTACTCTGACTACACTCTTATATATGTTTCCTCTCGTATCGTTCCAGTTCAGGCTTTGGATCCTCCGAAGAGGAGGCACCTTTGACACGTTGGCGCCGTTGATTGGCCCCTAGCCAAGAACCTCTCCAATAACTTTACTTCTTCTTTCCCTCCTCTTTTCCATTCCGACGGCTCAGTTGCCGTCTCTTCTTCTGATAAAGCTGAACTCTTTGCTCAAACTTTCGCTTCCAACTCAACCCTGGACGATTCCAGTGCTGTTCCTCCACCTCCCCCTCCCTCTGACTTAATTATGTCTGAAATTAGAATCTCTTCCAAGGGTGCTTTTTCTACCTTATCTGGGCTCAACTCTAGGAAGGCGTACGGTTCTGATGGTGTCCCTCCTGTTTTCAAGAATTGTTTCTGTGCTGACGCCGTACCGAGGCAAACTCTTTTGTCTATGTCTTTCATCTTGTACTTTTCGTTCCTGCTAAAAGTTCGTTCTCAATCAGCATGTCCCAAAGAAGGGTGGCCGCTCTCAACCATTCAGCTATCGTCCAATTGCTTTGATTTCTTGTCTTTCTAAAGCTTTTAAATCTATCCTTAATAGAAAGATTCTTAAATACCTCTCTTCTCACAATCTTCTTTCAGATCGTCATTATGGGTTCCGCAAGGGACGCTCGAGTGGTGATCTTCTTGCATCACTCGCTTACTGATAATAGTAATACTCGCAATAACGGATTTAAGTTGCGTGGCAGACGTTTCATTACTAATATCGCTAAAAACTTCTTTACGTTTAAAGTAATTGATAAATGGAATAATCTTCCCGCGTCAGTCGTTCATTCTACCAGCGTTAATATGTTTAAGAACCGTCTTGACAGACATTTTAAAAATATTAACGTTGTTTAAAATTAAAAAAAGAAAGTTAACAACAGGAGCTCTGGTGGTGGTGCTCGAGGATGAGTCTGTTGACGATGAATGCCAGCTTGTGACATGCCAGCGTGTGATGCCAGCAATAAAAAAAAAAAAAAAAAAAAAAAATTAGATTAACACGAACGTAGATGTAGCTCGTAGCGTAAACTAACCCACTTTTTGTTTAACTTTACCTACTTTTTTTTTTTCTCCTTACTTTGCATGTCTGTAACTCTCTTTCCTTGCATGTTTGTAGTTTGCATGGTATGACAGTGAGTTAAGACTGTGTTTGCATGGTTTGTAAGTAGTGGCCGGCGGATGATGATGGTGAGTCTTTTTTCTCTTTTTCTGAATGAATGTTAACCCACGAGTGATAGGTGTTGCTCCTTACTTAACCCCTTATTCTTTTCTCTTCTCTTAACCCCCTACTCTTTCCTTTCTCTCGGGCTAACCTTAGAGTGGATCTTAGGGTCTTTGTTAGCCTTAGCATCTGTAGATCTGTAGATCCTCCTTTCGGGGTTTCGGTAAAACCTTTGCTATTGCGCTAAACATATCAAGAGCTTTTGATAGTCTGGCACAAATCCTTAATTCTCAAACTGCCCCCCTTTGGTTTCTAGCTTTCTATCTGTGCCTTCATCTCTGATTTCCTTTCCGGCAGATCTATAGCTGCGGTTGTAGATGGCCACTGTTCTTCTCCTGAAGCTATTAATAGTGGTGTTCCTCAGGGTTCTGCCCTGTCACCCCCTCTTTTCCTTTTATTTATAAATGATCTATTAAGTCGCACTTCCTGTCCTATCCACTCCTCTGCCGATGATTCCACTCTTCACCTCTCTACCCACTTTACAAGGCGTCTCTCTCAACAGTCACTCCATGCTTCGCGTAGGACAGCTATGGTACACCTGACCTCTGATCTTTCTGCTAGCTCTGATTGAGGCAGAGAAAACCTTGTGGCTTTCAATGCCTCAAAAACTCAGTTTCTTCATATGTCTACTCGTCCCAATCTTCCACACGACTATTTTCTTACCTTCAACAATATACAACTTAATCCTTCCTCTTCTCTCAGCATTCTCGGTGTTTCCTTTTCTCCTGGAAATATCGCATATACTCTCTTTCCAAAACAGTTTCTAAGAGGTTTGTTGTGCTGTTCCAGCTCCGCAGTTTCTTACCCCCCCTCAGTTGATGTCTCTGTACAAGGGTCTTGTCCGTCCGCCCCTGTATGGAGTATGATTTTCATGTGTTGGGTGGCCCAATCCACACAGCTCTGCTTGACCGGATGGAATCAGAGGCTTTTCGTCTCATCAGTTCTCCGCCTCTTACTGACTGTCTTCAATCCCTCTCTCTTCACCGCAATGTTGCCTCACTCTCTCTTTACTGTCGCTATTATAACGGACACTACTCTTCTGAGCCAGTGGCGTAGCTACACTTTTAGCGCCCTGGAGCAGTAGGCAATATAGCGCCCCCTAATATTAATCAGGGGTATAGCAGCCCTTCTTTCAGCGTATTATTATATTTTAAATTAAATTGTATTATACCTAATAATTAGTTTGTAAACAACTTACCGAATTTCAAAACTTTTTTCTTCTAGCTTTCTGATTTGCAAATTGGTCAATCACATGGTCAAAATCAAGACAGCGTGCTGTAACTCTCTATTGAAATCATTGCCAATGAGCTTAGCCGATGTTGAGTCATACTACTCCTTAGATAAGTCTTTATCAGTCTTAATTTTGAAAAACTTCTCTCTGCTGTTGCTGTCGTCACTGATAGAGTGAGAAAAATTAAGCAAGCGCTAATTAAATCAGGGAAGCTACTCGAAGTAGGTGTATGAATTAGAAGTAATTCAGTAACTTTGCATATTGTTGAAAGTTTTTGTAAGTCATTATGAAAGCATAATTTAAAACGTTGCAACTGAGGACCCAATCCTGGTGAAATATCTGTTGGATACGCTTCAAGAAGATTGGATCTTTCACTTATATCTTTGTCGGATGAATTTGAAAGAAAATTGGGTGATAAACATTTAAAATTTTCGCAAACTTTAAGAATTAATTCAAACTTCCGAGTTAAATGACTGACGATTATATCTTTGTTTCGGTTAAATACTTCGACTTGAAAGCGTTTTTCACAATCTTCTATGCGATCATCTGCATGGAGTTCATCAAACATTTTTTTTGATACGATGTAACCTTTTTTTAGGAAAAGAAGGATAGATTTTCCATTTTATAGGTAACTCTATTGCTTTTTTTTATGGATTGCCAATTATCCCTCATATTTGAAAATTGAGTAATAAGAGAGAAAAGCATTTGAACTGCCTTTTCTATGCCTTCGTGTTTTCTTTGTAGCATCTTTGATACTACATTAACTGAGCCAACAATTTTAGTCTGAACGGTAATTAAAATTATTGTTGGAAATATCATAGTTCAAAATAATTCATTAATTCTTTAGCTTCATGCTGTTCCTCTTTGTTTTTGTCATTTAGTGATAGGTACGTTAAAATCTTAAGAACATCAAAATAACGAGAGCAAAGCGCTTCGAGAGCTTGAATGCGTGAAGACCAAATGTAGTTGGACAAACTAGCTGGACAAAAGTACACCGCGCAGGAAATAACGTGTTGATCGGATTCTTCGTGTTGTTCAATATTACGGCTTATATGAGCCCAGTCCGCTGTTCCTTGCACAAAACTTAAATCTAAATTTGAGTGATCAAACAGCCAGTAAGGTTGACAATAGCAAATTTTAATTCCGTTGAATAACACAACCATTGCCTAATAATTTTGAACTTTTCATCGTTTTGCGATTTATAGTAGTACTTTTCATTAAAGCCTCTATGGCGTTTACGCCCGTCTTTATATCTGGGAAATGGACCGTTAGATTAACAAGGACCAATTTTAATAATCAATCTTTTATGTTCAGGGGTAAGAATTCCAGGAAAATTAGCTCTGTCTGATGATTGAATAATTTCTTCTCCGACACTAATATGTTTTTGTGTTAAAGTACAAGCTGTAAAGGAGTAACAGATGAATCTGGCTCTAGTTCTGGTAATAGCTGTTCTTTCAGAGTGGCAACGCCTTCGGGTTGAATACTGCAATCGCCGTTACTACTGCTACCACAAATTACTGGCGATACTTCTGAGACTGTGTCAGGCTTATTTGAATGAGAAGTTGAAGGCGTGATTGTTTTAAAATATGTTAATAATATAATTTACACACTTTTTGCAACACTTTTTTTTCAGATTCTTCTTTTCCTCTTTTTCTCTTTCGAAATTCCGTACCACTAAGTTTCTTAGAAGACATTGTCTGCAATAATAGTGACAAATATTTTATCCGAAGCTAATTCTCGAAAAAATACAGGATTTCCATTGAGTAACAAAAAAGTAACAGAAAATGCCTTCAAGAACTTAAATTTGAAGTTCTCGACCATCCAGCCTACAGTCCAGACCTGACACCTTCGGATTTTTACCTGTTTGAACCACTAAAAGACGCTTTGAGAGGTCAGCGATTCCGAGGCGATGATGACCTGAAGGAGGCGGTGCATGACTGGCTACGCACACAGCCAAAAACATTCTTTTGTGATGGCATTAGGAAGCTTGTAGATCGCTGGACTAAGTGTATTGAGAAACAGGGAGACTATGTTGAGCAGTGATGTGTTTATAATCTATCAGATGTGAAAATAAAATTGTGAAAATAAAAAGTGCGGATACTTATTGAATTACCCTCGTAGATTTTCCTTTGTTCAGTTCATGGGCAGAAAAAAGATTTCTGACTCAGATTCATCCCCTGTTGGATGCTCCTCCGGAGCAACTCGAGTGACGTTACACAATACAATGGAGAAGAAAAATTATAAGACCCAAATAATCATAGGTCTAAGGAAATCCATAAGGTTATCGCGGAAATGATAGCCTATGATATGCAGCCATACTCTGCAGTAATTTAAGATACAGGATTCAAAAGCTGCTTCGAATAAAGCCTGTCCAATTTATATATACCCAGTTATATATATACCTATTCCAATTATATATGCCCAGTTACTTTAGTTTTAAAATTGTACTGTAGATTTATATTGCTGTGTTCAATAAAATGCAAACTGATTTCAGCCGTGCATTACGTATCAGTGACGATATTTTGATATCTAGAGCAGCTAATATTCTGCTTCTTAGTTTAAATGGGGCACATGGTTATCAAAAGACTAACAACAGCAGAGAGTACTTTTCAGAATGTTTCCATTTCACATACTGCTCTAAACAATAGTAAATTCCTACTGAATGGACTACTGAATTTTAAAATCCAAAGAAAGATTCGTGTTCAGATTAAATTACAGGGTGTTTCAGGTCGACCCTAGAAATATGTAAAATGGCGGAATTTGTAGTTTGTGTTTGGTATTTGAAGTTGCACCTGCAATAAAAAGAAACATTTCATATTAGTTATGGAATTACTATGACAAACTTCAAATGCCAAATACCAAATACAAATTCCGCCAATTTCCATATTTTAGGGTCGACCTGAAACACCCTGTACTGTGAATATGTTAATGCCATTTCAGATATCTAAATTGTTCAGAAAAATATTGAAAAATATTATAAAACTTTATGTAAGTTATATTCTTTTTTTGAATAAAGATTTTGTTTGTTTATTGTAAGAGACACTGGTTTAGCACGATTGGGAGTAAGTTAGTATAAATTTAATATAAGGTAAACTTTGAGAAGGATTAAAAAACACTTAGTCTATTTTGATTCGTGACGCCACGCGTTCCATTTCCGTCTGTGCACCTTGCGTAGAACTACGGGGATCCTCATTTCCACTCAAGGTGCATCACGTGACTGCTCCGTTGTTCAGTACCCAGCATTCTGTATTATTGTGCGCGCGCGGCGCCATCTTACATCATATGATTATTTTGATTGACATCACGTTTTCTCAGGGGGAGACATTACTCC
Source organism: Bathynomus jamesi (assembly GCA_023014485.1). Taxonomy (NCBI): domain Eukaryota; kingdom Metazoa; phylum Arthropoda; class Malacostraca; order Isopoda; family Cirolanidae; genus Bathynomus; species Bathynomus jamesi. Next base: position 441,751 of record JAJOZX010004162.1, read on the forward strand.
GAACAATAGCGCACTCTAAAGCAGGTGATGTAATGTATTCTTTAGGGCACTGGAACGTGCGTCATGAATATCGTACACGAAATTATTCTTAATAAACTTAATAATTCTAATTATAAATATTTATTAGTAAAATAATAGGCCCATTTATGGCAACTAACAATTTATAACAGGTGTCACAATCATGCGATCTGCCATCCCAATGTTTAGATGATATCCATATTTGTGCCATTAAAAGTTCGCTTCAAGAAACAAATGTCCCTTATTTCATCCCAAAATGCACGTGGTTTACTAAGTAAGCCTACTATTGTATATTTTATTTACTGTTCCACTCACTCTTGTGCCAGGGCCGTAAACCCTTTAATTATGAATTTGCATATATTGCATAATTTGATAGACTATGACGTCATAAAGTATATTAATTCCTTTCACATTTTCCATACCTTGAATACTAAATCTTTAGTATTCAATGTATGGTGAAACCTCTAATTTCACCATACATTTCACCCCATCTTCTCCCACATGGGTGGGATGGGGGAGGGTTAACCCCCGATTTTCATGAAAAAAGGCGTGGAGATATGTCTAAAACAAAGAAAATTCTAGAACACATTCAAGCTTCATTTTTCATAGCAACACAAGGAAAGTTGTCATGATATTAAACTTTTTAAAGCCCCGCCCATTGACTCAGTTGAGTGATTACCACGTGTTCATTCCGGGCCATTTGTGGTGCAATGATGAATTATCGGTTCTCAACAGCTGTGTGGACAGGCAGTCATCTCCCTTCAGTCGTGTGTGGCACACTCATTATTTGTTTCATTAACTTAACTGAATGTTTTTTATTGGTGTAGTGCTTAATAAACTGAACTAAGATCAAATCAAACGTTTGATGAACTTATCTGAGATGATATATTATATGATATATTATAAGAGGGGCGGTCAGAAAATAAGTTTACATGGCGTATAATTTCGTAACTAAAGGACTTACATTGATCACAGGCCTGCGAATGAAACTTTGTGAGAGTTGTTTTCTTACTAATAAATGATTTTATATATTTCAACTACGCTGATTTCGAATAAGGTGTCAATTTTTTTCTATCACGAAAGGATTGTCTGCAAACTGGAAGGACAAAAACAACAACATAAATAAATATTATTTATTTCAATTTACATTAGGTACCTATTTCGCTTTGTTATACTAATTATAAATGCAAACAACTTTAAAAAGAAAGAAGACTATTAACGTCAATTACATATTCATCTTTATTTGTCCTGAGTTTTCTTGTGAGATCTCTGCCTTTTCGTCTCGAATGTACGCGCTGTTCCTTTTCTTTTATGTAATAATTCTGGAGTATCCCGTTTCAACATCCAGCAGTAATCAGCCATCATGCTGATGTCCCACCTTCCCTGATGTCTCTTCTCCATTTCTTTGATGATCTTGGTGAAACCGTTCTCCTTGTTCTTCGCTGAGTGCTCCGAGATTCTCAGGGAAGTAATCCAAGTGTGAATGTAAGAAATGTAATTTTAAACTCATATTACAACCCAACTCTTTGAACTTATTTAGCACGCTGTTCACAATGTTTCGGTAATTTAGGTCCTTGATGTTCCCCAAAAATTTGCTGATAACATCCTTAAAAGGAATCCACGCTTCTTTTTCAAGATTGTTCATTGTTCTTTCAAAAGAAAGAACATCCAAGGTCAGTTTTCTAATCTGGGGACCAACGAAAATTCCTTTCAATTTTGCTTCCGAAAGAGTTGGGAATTTACCACACAGATACTTAAAACAATCTCCATCTTCGTCCAAGGCCTTAACAAATTGCTTCATCAAGCCCAATTTTATGTGAAGCAGAAGTAAAAGGACTTTTTCGTGTCAATCAAACTTTCACGTTGAATGTTTTTAGAACCAGTTGTCAGGTTGACTCTGCGTGGCCATTCCTTTTTTATCCAGTGCTGAGTTCTTGCTCGGCTATCCCATTCACATAAAAAACATGGAAACTTCGTATAACCTGGTTGTTGACCTAACAACATACAAATCACTTTTAAGTCTCCACAAAGTAGAGAAGAAGAAGCTCAAGATTTTCGTACGTTTCCTTCAAGTGAACCGAATGAGCCACCGGAACGGATGCATACAAGTTACCGTTGTGAAGGAGGACACCTTTCAGACTTCTATTGGAGGAATCAATGAAGTCCCCACTCATTTGGGTCATAGACTGCAGCGCCTAGCTTAAGTATTAGTTCCGAAACATTGTTGCAATATACCAGTGAATTTCCTTGATAAAAATATGGATGAATTCTTTTTCTCGATTTCTGTACCAGTAAAATGACGTCCCGGTAGAAAGCAAGTTCTTTGCACGAAGTCTGGATCCCAAAATCTCTGAAGAATCCTTTGGGAGACACAAATCTCTCACCAAATCATTAAGTTCACTTTGTGTAAACAATTGGGGTTCACCAGATGTTTCTGTTTGAAAACAATCAATATCATCGTTTCCATCGTCATCGAACTCCAAATCAGATGAAATTATATCAAGAGTATTTGGTTTAGTTGGCACAGGTATACCAGGTCCATGTGCAACAGGTCTTATAGCAGACTGAAAGTTTGGATAAGAAATTTCCTTTTTATTTTTAGTATTGTAGCCTTGCACGTTACATGAACAAAAATAGCAGTCATTGCTGTGATTTCTACGCTCACGCCAGACCATTGGAATCCCAAAAGTTAAAGAATCTTTTTTACCTTTACTCCACAGTCTAAGTTCAACACAAACACTGCAAACTTTATGTGGAGCCCATGATTTGTCTTGATCCCCACGTTTTATTCCGAAGTACGCACAGTATGCTTTCTTGACGAAGTCTGTAATATTTCGCCTTTGTTTTTTTCACAGTAAATTTTCCACAAATATAACAGAAAATGTTTGGGCTATTTACACACCCTCTGGTTGCCATAGCGACAAATAAACAAATTTCAAAAGAGAAATATAGTCACCGCGCACCTTTGAATAATAAAGAACTATAGCCTCGCACGCACAAGACAGACTCATCTCGTGGCTTGTCAATGAATTATATACTAGCGGTGCGTTTCTCGAATGTTCTAGAAGACTATGACGTCACTTCTGACCTGGAAGCATTTATAGGCAGTAGTTTTTAATAAAAATTTAATTGAGTCAATTTTAATGAAAATTACTTACATATGTAATATGAAGTATGACATTTTGTGAAAAATCTGTACGTGATGGCCAGAAATAGATCAAAGCTTGTTATACCTCAATTTAGATTGTTTTCATCTCAAAAACTACCCATTTTCATTGGATTGAAACTATGGAATGACTTGCATGCCAATATAAAAAATATTGTGAATGTAAATTTGTTTAAAACCAAGTTGAAATCCCGATTAATAATGGCATATTAACAAAAATCTAGGATTAATATCCACTAATATTGTTTAATATTGTCCATTAATATTGTTTAATATTGTAAGACATGTTTTAACTATTAATAATACTTATTTACTTATTTATTTATTTATTATTATTAATTAATAACAACTAGCTGCTTATTTTTATTAAGAACCCAGTAAAGCCTGAATCTTAAGGGCCAAATTAAATAAAATAAATAGTCGAGCTTCAAAATTATTCATGTCATTATAAATAAAAAAATTGTATTTATTTTATTATTATTAATAAAGGTTATTCTATTCTATTCTATTCTATGTGTTCATCACCGTACTCCGGAAACAAAACGTGCCAACATGGAATGGAAACACCCTGAGTCCTCGCGACCAAAGAAGTTCAAGATTGTGAGGTCTGCTCACAAAATGATGGTTACCGTGTTTTGGGACCACAAAGGCGTTTTGCTCGCAGACTTCATGCAAAAAAAGCACAACAATCAATGCAGCTGCATATTGTTCAACACTGGAACGTTTACGAGCGGCCATTAAACGTAAACGTCCTGGACTGTCCGTAGGACAGGGCACTGTTCCAGTCGAGCCGCCATGTTCAATTGACTCATATAACCAATGTACGGTAGATGGCAGCCGAATCGACGTGCAGTGTTGCCAACAATGATTAACGAATTCACCTGATACAAACATAATCAATGTAGGTTCTTTAAATACGAAATTATACGCCGTGTAAACTTATTTTCTGACCGCCCCTCGTATAATAAGACCGTAGTATCAAAACCAAAGAGAAGTTTTTGTAATACAGTGTTGAAGACGTAGGGGAGCTTCTTTGATTATTTTTGTACGATGTTAAATTGTATTTACCAATAAAAGACTGTTGGCTTCACCGTATTTTATTCAAATATTTCCTGTATATTTTACACAAATTTATAGAGTACTCTCAGTAATAAATAACATTTAACTTTTATTCCAGATATATTTTTTGTTATCATTATCTTTATACAATTACTGAAAAGTAAAATCTAAATGAGCTCTAAATGTAGTATTATATGGCAATTTTTTTATGCCAACCAAAAGGATCCAAAAGCTAGATGCAAAAAATGCTGGCTGCTTGTTTCTCGAGGTATAAAGGCTCCAACAAATTTTATTAGAATCAGACTCAGTAATTCTTCGTAATAAACATATAAACATTCTGACGCTTATGAGGCGGCTTTGGCAGAGAAAGAAACTACTACCACTGATGCGTCGCGCCCTTTACCACCTATTCCATGAGCAAGAAAGTTGAACCAGGCCAACAAACATTAAGTCAGTGTTTCGAAAGAAAAAGGTGTGGGATATTAATTAAAGTAAATCAAAAGATAATCAAAAGATAATCAAAAGATACATAAATTACTAGGTGAAATGATCGCCGCGGACAATCAACCATTTTCGATTGTTTGTGATTCTGGTTTTAAGAGACTGATTTACAGGTTGGAGCCTCGGTATCCTATTCTCTCCCGTAAATATTTAAGCCAAAATGTTATACCACAAATCTACCAGCATGATTCGATGCGTCTGAGTATTTTAGGTTCATTGAGTGAGCTTGCTTTATGAATTTTACGACAGATCTGTGGACATCTGATGCTAATAATGGAGCCTTTATAAAAAATACATTTTAAGTTCCATTTCCAAAATCACGTTATTTACCCTAATTATCAAATATTCGATATTCGGTTAAACCCATATAAACGCTATTCGGCCGAATACCAAATATTCTGTACATCCCTATATATATATATATATATATATATATGAAAAATTATTTCACGAAAGTGACACGTGAAAAGTATTTATGATGAATAAAACCACGAAGGAAAAAAGAAACACAAACGGGTGCTCAAGCGCTTTCGTCTGAGGATGTCATTAGACGAAAGCGCTTGAGCACCCGTTTGTGTTTCTTTTTTCCTTCGTGGTTTTATTCATCATATATATATATATATATATAAAAATAAGAAATTAGAAAAATGAATCGTAACGTCAATTTTCAAAAATTTTCAAATTAAAGAACTTTTCAGAACTCGATCTAAAGATGAATTATTATTTTTCAATTTTTTATTCAGGAAATTTTTAGTTGGTTTTACTTTAAAGCACAAATTATAACACGCAAGAGGATATTAAAAAATCAATACGAAAAATTCATCAAACGAATGAAACTCTTGAATACCATTCAAAACATGAAGAAATATTTTATATTATTATCAGTATTTATATTATTGTCAATAAAAATGATTGAATATTTTCACTTAATTTTATATGTACTGTATATGTATATACAGTATTTTTATAAGTATAAGTATAAAAAAAAATAACTTTTAAAAAAAAATTTCGTGTTGTTATACAAATTACTTATTTTGAAACCAAATAGAGTTTCGCTCCCAATATAAAAATTCTTCAAAAGCTTGTAAACTTACATAAATTTGATTTGCTTTGATAACTCTATACTCGTGGTACAGATAGCTGGCTGAGTCTGAACTGAGAGGTTGGAGAGTTTGAGAGGAATCAGAGTTTTGCCCTTTACCCCCCTTCACAAATCTTCTCTGTTTTTGGACATACGATCTCGTAGGAGAGATTGAATTTCTTTCCCACGTCCCATGCTTTAGGAGACATGTTGGCCTCCTTCTGGGGTTAATAGGCCCGGGATTCAGATCCCCAAATTTACAAGGGGAATTTGCTCTCATCCAGAGAAATCTAGCAAAGCACTCCTGGTTGAACCTATGAATCTTTTCTCTCTTCTAACTCTCCTTTCTTCGCTTTCTCCTCTCTTCAACTTTCTGACTTCTCTTCTTTACATTTTTAATTCTTATAGAATCTAAAAGCCCCCTCGTGGTACAAACTTGATATGGGGGAGTGAGCAGTTGGCGTTTTCGCCTTCTGTTTACTTTCCTCTACTTTTTGCCGTGTGGTTTCATGTAACGTAGAGAATACTTCCCTTCCGTTATGGGAGAAAATGTTGACGATTCGTCACTCTCATCATTATTTTAGTGAGTCTGTTGGACTTTTCACAGTGTCAGTAAGCGCCACGTTTTGGAGCCCCCAAACTTTCAAGGAGAGCTTTTTCACACAATTAGCATAGCTTGTTAAACCCTAATGCGCCTGATTAAACCCGGACATCTCCGCTTCCGTTTTGTTTCCTCGCTTTCTCCCCTTTGGCCCCCTTCTTCTACTCCCTCGTTTCTCTCCTTCGTTTATTTTGTATTCTTTGGATATTCCTCCCCCTTCGTGTTACATGTAAATTATGTTACCGAGACTGAATAGCGTCCCAAATCAATTCTTTTATAAGAATTTGTGATAACCGGAAAGATGGATCGATTCCAACGTCATATTAAAGTGGCTGTGGCGAAATCAAATGCCTGAACATTAAATAAATAGTTTTCTTGGTTTTAGTTTGATTGATATTGAAACGTGGGTAATACTGGTTAAGAAATGTAAATTTGTCATTAAAAAAACGTAATTACATAATTTTAAGTTGAGGGTCAAGAGCTTGGCCTCCGCTTGATGACGAATCGACACGCGAAACTTCTACCAAGTTACCAAATAAAAAAAACAACCAATGTTAACTGAAAGAAAGGAAGAAAATGCGTGTTCAAAACGCATTGTTGTTAGATGTCTTCATGTTAAAAAAAAAGTTTTACGTATTTTGATTTTAAATATGTTTATTTTTTAGCCTTTAAAAAATTACTTAAATATCAGAAAAAAAAAATCTGTATATCTTGTATACTGTATATGTATGTGATGATATCTGTCTGTCTGATGTCTGATGATGTCCTATGTTTGTTTATACACGCCTAAACAGTTAGGGTACTCTGCACCAAATCTAGTATACATATTAAGAGAGACGACCCCCCCCCTCCCCGAAGGAACACAGTTCCCCCCTAGGCTGTGTTTCGGGGGGGGGGGGCTTTTGGTGCATAAGGCGTGGTGGGCATTCTAGTACACACACACACACACACACACACACTGAAACTGGACTCTCTCGAAAGAAGGTCCGAGCGGCACACAATAATATACATATGGAAAATACTTGAGGGCTCTGTCCCGAACCTTAGAAATGAAATAGGAACAAACTGGAATGAGAGAAGAGGCAGATTTTGTACGGTCCCAGCTGCGGTGGGACAAGGGGCCATGAAAACGAGGATGGAAAATACCCTCAGAATAAGAGGCCCAAAGCTTTTCAATGTTCTACCAAAAGAAGTGAGGAATCTCCAGCACACGACCTGAACAACTTGAAGAACCAGCTGGACAGATTCCTGTGCAAAGTCCCTGACCAGCCATGCGTAGCTGGCTACGAGGGCAGGAGGAGATCAGACAGCAATTCCCTCCTTCACCAAATCCCGCAAATGAGGCGGGATGCTGCAGAGGGGTCGACCGTAGGTCGATCCTGAACCGTCGTTCAAACTCACTTAAAGTAACCTAAAGTACATGTCCCTCGGTGGTGTAGTGGTTAGCCTCGCTGACTACGAATCCATCGGCCCCGGGATCGAGACCCGGTGACGGCAGGCGGCGTGAAACAAAACCCAGCTCCTGAACCGTCGTTCGAACTCGTCTAAAGTATGCACCTAAAGTATATATATATAAGTGGTGATCCTGGATCTTTTTCATCAGTGGGAATCATATTGCAATAAAATAAACTTATTTTCAATGTACAGATACGATAGTACATCAACAAATAAAAAATTTAAGGTACGGACTGGCCTCACGGACTCTAGTGGACTGAACGCAATTATTTAAGATATACCACTACTACTACTACTACTACTAATAATAATAATAATAATAGCAACATTATTTGAAATATAGTTGTATAAAGTATACTTTAGCTGTAAAAATGAAACTTTAGGGATTTTATATCTGAAAACTGGCTGCCATTGTTTATTTTACTTGTGAAGTAAACACAAGTGTCTTCATAATAAACTTGCACAAAGTAAGAAAGGAAGAAAACTTACCTCGCTTCATAAGGTGGTGTAACAGGCATCTGACACACACACACACACACACACACGTGTGTGTGTATATATATATATATATATATATATATATATATATATATTAGTTTTCATTGTCACATGAATATTAAAATACTGTCGAAGGACACTGTCTTCTTAAACATTTCAAAGAAAAAGATTTTCAAAGTATGTCCTTTGAAACTTCTGTATTTTATATATAAAATGTAAATATATGCAGAGGTTTTTCAATGGTATGAAGTCCATACTGCTACAGAATTAAGGCATAATACCTTAAAGCAGCGGTCTTCAACCTGGGCGATATCGCCCACTGGGCGATTTGAGCTTTTAGGTGGGCGGCAAGAAAATTTATAAAATTCTTGTAAAATTCAACAAAATTTACAATATTGTATGCAAAAAATGAGCGAATGTTTCGTCAGTTGTGTCATGATAATGATGAACAATTTGTTAGGTTATTATTACACACAGAGGTCCGATGGCTCTCGAAGGGTGCATGTTTAACTCGTTTTGTTGAACTATATGAGAGCGTAGTGCAGTTTCTAGAAGAAAAAAATGAAGTTGATCTTAGCCAAAAGTTAAAAATGATAAAAAATGATGCTTGTTATTTGGCAGGAATATTTAAGAAATGCAATGATTGTAATTTGCAGCTTCAAGGAGCCAATATGACACTCATGAACTGCCAAAAAGTTATCTCATTATTCATTGAAAAGCTGGATTTATTCAGTCACAATCTTTCAAAAAGGGAA
>JAJOZX010004163.1:0-107500 GCA_023014485.1 Bathynomus jamesi
GTGTGTGTATATATATATTTGTAACCAATAATGTTAGTTTGTATATTCTGTAGTTTAAGATGGTTATTGTACTAAAAACATGATTTCTTTCATTTAATAAATTGATGAAAATACATTGTCTTCTTCCCCCCCAAAAAAGAATGAAAAAAAAAACACATTATTTCGTTAATGATGTGACATTCGTTGGGCTGATTGCTCGGTAAATCTACCTCCGTATTCAGATCCATGACATGGGGTTCTTCAAAACGAAAAGATTGTATAACACGTGTCAAATCCTCATCGGACCTTAAAGGAGAAAGAATAATTCATTAGTTCATACTGAATCTTTTTTAATATAAACACACAGAGTATACATATAGTAAGAGTATTACAATGTGAAGATATCTTTGAACCGCTCAGAGAAGTTCCTTTAAGAGATAATTAAGAATTTGAATTTATATAAAAAACATGCAAAAGATTGCTATAAAAAAATCAATGATTCAAAACAGGATTTTAGCATAACTGAAAACTAATCTATAATTGTGGTTACCTAAATGAAGTATTTTTAATGTGATGAGGTGAATTATTACAACCCTCCATATATATGATGAAATAATCCAGAACAGTGCTCTTTCTGGCACGCACAAGTTTGTGAATAATTTACTCCAAAAATAAAATTATAGGCACTTACATTTCTACGGCTGTCCCTTGCGTCGGATCGTAAGGAGCGTCATTGCAAATATCATCAACGGTTTGCGGTCAGCGGCGTTAAAAAGATTAATTGTGGACAATGCTACAATGTCACCATCTTGATATAAATCCGGTAAACTATAAAGTTCTTGACTCATGGCGGAGGGAATGTTTATTCACTGGCGAAAATAATTACTGTGACTCCCAGCTGAAAATATTTCCTTTTATATGCATGATCCCAAGCACCGCACCAAAAGACTAAGAGTCGGCTCGTAAATTTAATGATTGATTGTCAGTTTAACTGGGCGGGGCTAAAATGCGTACCAATCGTAACACCTATATTATGGGTCCATGCTTTGGATGACTAATGGTGTCTTTATATGCTCTCCGTAGATTTAATGCTCACATCGTGTATTACCCCTGCAGTCTCTACCACGGCAATATTTATATTTGCGCCCATACTTTTTTCGGTTTTCCCCAACCTACTCCTTTATGCAATATCCATCGCAACATTGATCAACCATCTCTATTACAACAATATTTTATTATTTTGCGGCCGTACTATTTGATCCTCAATTTTTATTAATGTATTCGGCTTGACTTTTTATTTCACGCGTAGGAGTGTGGTTAATTTGTATTTAGTTCATGAGTGTCTGCTTGGGTTGGTAGATAAATGGGTACCCTAGGTATCCTAGTGGTTAAGATGCTGGGTGCTAGTTGAGAGATCGGGCGATGACATTGTAATTCCTGCCCGCCCGTGCTGCAGCTTAGTTCAGTTTCCACGTTAAACTGTAGGTCTAAGGTGGAGTGAAAAGTTGATCTTTGTCAAAATGAACAATTCGGGGGGAAGGAAAACCAATTTAGCTATTACTATTACTAATGTAATTTACACATCGGTTAGGTACCAGTTACAAAGAGAATCTATGACGAATTTATTGCATATAATCCTCGTATGTATATTTTTTCTTCTCTAAAAGGTCTTGAAAATCTGCGTATTAAATATATGCTCCACAAGAAATCATAAATATTTTTGTTTTTCTTTTCATTCCTTTATTTATATTTAAAAAAAAATAATATTATATCCAAATAGAATAAACAATACTTTCTTTCTGTGTGTGTGTGTGTGTGTGTGTGTGTGTGTGTGTGTGTGTTAATTTTGAAAAAATTTATAATAATAATGATAAAAATATAGCTTTCCATATTTTGATTCATTCATTTCAATAACAGAGACAATAACTATGAAGATGATACCATGCAAATTACCCGTAAAGAAAAATAAGACAAAACAGCGAAGTTAATAAAATATAAAACATTCATATACAAGGAAGACATTCGCGTGGGGATAGAAGAGACGGAAGCGAGTATTTTAGTGAAAGTTTGTCGCACCACATTCCAATGTGTCTAGTTTGCAGTCAGCCTTTGCCTCGAGGGCTCACTTGCCTCCAATTTATACATTTTTTTCTTCCAGAGACATTTTTAAAGAAGGAACGAAAGTAAATAGACAGAATAACGTTTAAATAAATATTTCTTTTGGTGTTTATTGTTTATCTTATATATATAAGGTGTGTATTTTAATTTTTCTGATACAGAAAGGATTGTCAAAAGTAAATAGACAGAACAACGTTTAAATAATTAATTCTTTTACTGTTTAATGTTTTTCTTATATATATATATATATATATATATATATATATATATATAGGTAAGGAGAAAGTCGGTCAAATACAATTTTGTGAGTGTTTTATTTTTTTTATTTTGTGCGGTAGAAGATAAAGTGTATATATTTATACGTTTCTTATTTTTTATTTTTTTATTTGTTTTTTGATCATTCCAATGTATATTTATTTCCTATATATTTCCAATATTTGGTCTAAATAAACAGAATGATGTAATGATGTTTTATTTATTTCGGTTTAAATGTATTTCTTTTATTGTTAATATTGGGTTTCGTTTAAATAATTAATTCACTTTCTGAATAACTTTAAGGAGAAAGTCAATGTTGCTTTTAATAAATAAAAACATTATTTGGCAACTCGTGTGAATTAAAATAAATGGCGATATCTGCCAACTCTCCCTAATAATGTATACCTGAACACTTAAAATAAATGAGGGGTCCTGCGTCTTAAGGTACCGAGGCGCCAAAATTAAAATTCGCCAGAAATCGCCTCCAAAGTTCAGCAATATTCTCGCCATAGTATCTCTGTTATTAATTGAGCTAGAACATTCATTTTTGGCTAAATTAGAGTTCTAAGTATGCTAATGAAGATGTTGATGAGTGTTTGGAATAGATTTTCATATTTTATATTTTATATATATATATTTTTTTTTTTTTTTTTTCTTATTATGCCGAACTTTGGGTGAACTTTTGGCTGGCGATAGAGGTGAAAAAAGTAGTTCGCTTCATAAGGTTTTCAACCATACTTCTAATGTCGTAAGATCATTATAACCCAAACCACGCGATAGAGGAAAGGGTGAAAATAGTGATATCCATCAAAAACACGTTTTCGCCTGTGGTGGCGCTTAGGTATCTTAAGACGCGCGACCCCTCAAATGCTATCTGGTAACCCCCTCCATATATAAAGTGATATCTGGGAACTCACCATCCTCTATGTAAGACCTGCTTGGCTTCGGGACGTTCATGATGATGCAGACTGGCCAAATAAAGAACTCTCTCTCCTTCCTTCTTAGGTTAAGATTTAGGTTAGGTTTCTCTTTGGGGAGTAAGGACATCCCACCTTCTCCCCCAAAGACCTCCTCCGTCTCTCCTTTCTCTTCCTCTCTTAGGTTAAGGCTACCCCTTTGGGGGGAGGTCATCCTCCCTTCTCCCCACGAAGCTCCCTCCCCTCTCCCCCCTTGGCAGCACTGAGTTGTTGCATAAACCCCTCCCCCCTTTGCAACATACCCCCTTTCATTGCATACCCCTCCCCTTTGCAACATGCCCATCCCCTTCGCAACATATCCACCCCCTTTTGCAACATTGATCATTATCTCTGCACCATTCTTGCACTCGTCCATTTTTCGCCCATGCTACTGACTACCAAACACGACCTCCCGACCCTCAGGCTTATGATAAAATTTAAATATGTGTATAAGTATAAACTGAATTAAGAAATAGTGAATATAGTGACCCTTCGCGACCCTACTTGAGAACCCCCGTGACCCTGATTTGGGTCGCGACCCGAGGTTGGGAACCACTGGTCTAGTCCAAAGAACATCCATATCCATATTCAATTTCTTGCAATTTTCGTTAGTTTGTATGGCAGACACCCCCAGTTATTATATCATATATACAGGGTGTCCCATAAGTCCGGCATCATAGGAAAAATAATGAAAAAAGGCAAAACAAAAGCTTTTATTTACAGAACGTGCTCAACATGTCCACCATTGTTTTCAATACACAAATTCAGACGTGATACCCAGTCAGCAAGCACACGGGGAATGATGTCAGGAGTAATGGTGTTACATGCCCCAATAATGCGCTGCCGCAAATGTTCAACACTCCTAATTTTCTCTGCGTATACCAGCGCTTTCAAGTGTCCCCAGAGATAAAAATCTAGTGGCGTGAGATCAGGGCTTCTAGCTGGCCATTCCACAGGCCCTCGACGTCCTATCGACTGACCAGAGAATTGTTGGTACAGGTATTCCCTTACTTGGGTGCTGTAATGTGCAGGAGCGCCGTCTTGCGGGAACTATGTTGGGAAATTTCCTTCTTCGTTCAAGACACTGGGAAATGCTTCTTCCTTGAGCATACGTAGGTAGGTGCCTCCAGTGACATGTTCATCGAAAAAGAGGGGGCCTATGATGCGATCCTTCCAAATGCCACACCCAGTGGCGGTTCCTCATATGGGCAATATGGGCAGCCGCACAGGGCGGCATTTGTGGAGGGGCGGCATGAGCGCCTGCAAAAAAAATAAAAATAAAAATAAGAATAAATAAATAAAGAAATAAATAAAAATAAAAAATAAAATAAAATAAATAATAAAAGATCAATAAATATATTTTTATTAATAAAAAACCATCTATTGCATTTTCCATAAACCTTCCCATAAAAGACCTAAACAATGCAAAATGCTTCCAGATTAATATTATTGGGAATAAAGGCCCATACTTTAACATATGTAATGTTATTTTTCTGGGTTTGGTTAAATAGTGAAATGTATATTATTTATTACAGAACGAATCTTCACACTAAGCCACTAAGGTCTGTCAAATAACCGCAAATGGATAAGAAGAGGTCAAAGCTATCAGGTGCTCAGTTTAGAAAAAAGAGGAAAGAAGAAGAGGAGAAACGAGCAAAAGATAAAGGTATAGAGCTATGTCATCTACTCTTCACTGCTATATTGCACTGCTATTTTGTGATATAGCTTTCTGAGTCATTTGAAGTGTACTATTATGTATATAATTAGCCATTAACCAAGGAGGTTGTATTATTCATTTGTTTCCTATTCTAAAAGTTTAATAAATTGTGCTTAATAACATGTTAAATTAATTGTACTAGCCTATTCATGCATTGGTCTGTTATGTTCTATTTTACTATTTGCAGGGGCACTTTTGAAATATTTTGGAACACCCTCTGCCCAGCCACCCTCTGCCACTAGCCAGGATGAGAAGCCGTCTACTTCTGCCATTATTGAGGCTGAGGAGCCATCTACCTCCTCAGCCTACATATGTCTCCACAAATGCAGGCTGATCCTGAGGATGAAGACCCATTTGCTTCTACTTCTCCCCGGCAGGACTCTTCAGGTGAGTTTGTGTGCACATATGTCTGTGAGTGTGTGCGTGTGTGTGTATGTGTATGTGTGTGCATCCCTGCAAAGCATTTTGCAAACAGTTATAAATTATAATGTTATTATCACTGGGTCTGGGTTACTGGGTATGTGTGGTGTTTCACCACCATAATTCCATAACACCACCACCATAACAAAGTGCTGTGAATAATGTGTTATCTAACTTAGGTGTGTATACTAATGAGTAATGCTCTTGTTCTTTCTATTAGAAATGCCTGGAGCAGAATCGCCTCCTAAGGATGAGTCTCTGTCCACCGACCCTGCTAACTGGCCTTCAGTTCTGACTGAGAGAATTCGGACACAACTGGTTTCCAGGGGACCAAGTCAAGTACCATCTGACTTTGTATTCCCTAGAAACGACAGTGACGGAAGAAGTTTCCACCATCAATACTTCAGGAAGTCATTGGTTAATGGGGAAAATATAACCAGAAGTTGGTTGGTCTATTCCTTAAAAAACAACAGCCTTTTCTGTTTCTGTTGTACATTATTTTCCAAGAGGAAAATAAATTTAACAAGTTTGGGACTCTCGGACTGGAAGCATGCAAGCTCATTGCTCACATCACATGACAACAGTTCAGAACACCTAAATTCTATGAAAATCTGGAAAGAACTGGCAGTGAGGATGAGAAAGGGGGAGACCATTGACAAGCAGGAGATGGCACTTCTGGAGGCTGAGAAGTTGAGATGGAGAGCGGTGCTGACACGTCTCACTGCTATTGTGCATTCTCTGGCAGTTAGGAATTTGGCACTAAGGGGACATACAGAAAATTTTGTCTCACCATCAAATGGCAATTTTCTGAAAGAAGTTGAACTGATGACACAATTTGATCCTATAATGCAAGAGCACATTAACCGTGTCCAAAAAGGGACCTCCAGTCACACCAGCTACCTCGGCCACCACATACAAAACGAACTCATTGATTTGTCGAGCAGCAAGACCATTTCAGCAATGGTGAGCGACATCAAACAATCAAAGTTTTTTTCAATAATTCTAGATTGCACTCCAGATATCAGCCACACTGAACAGTTGTCAGTTGTGATTCGGGTTGTGTCACTGGAGGGGAAGCCCCATATAAAGGAACATTTCATGGGGTTTTTGGAGGCAGAGGAGTCCACTGGTCAACATTTGGCATCTCTGATTCTGAAGAGACTGGAGGAGCTAAAAGTTCCTTTCATTGACTGTAGAGGACAATCATACGACAACGGGGCCAACATGAGGGGGAAAAACAAGGGTGTTCAATCCAGGCTCCTAGAAATTAATCCCAGAGCTCTGTTTGTTCCATGTGGGGCTCATTCTCTGAATTTGCTTGTGGCCGATGCTGCTAAGGGATCTATTGATGCCACAAGTTACTTTGGCATCTTGCAGAAGCTTTACAACTTGTTTTCAGCCTCCACACAATGATGGGCCATTTTGAAAAAACATGTGAACATCACATTGAAGATGTGGTCTGATACAAGGTGGGAAAGCAAGATCAAGAGTGTGGAGCCCCTGAGATATCAGGCAGCTGCAGTGAGAGATGCACTGATCGAGGTGAGGGACCACACCAAAGACTCTGTAATAAAGGTCGAGGCTCAATCTCTGTCAGAGGAGGTTGGGTCATACCGCTTCGCCATTTGTTCAGTGGTGTGGCATGACCTGTTGTGCCAAATTCAGCATGTGAGCAAGCAGATGCAGTCTCCTAGCATGCACGTTGATGTTGCAGTAAATCTCCTAAAAAAAACAGAGAGAGGTCTCCGCAATTACAGGGCAACAGGTTTTGTGGCTGCACAAATGGCAGCCACAGATATCTGTGAACAAATGAATGTGGAGGCTGTGTTAAAACAAAAACGGCTGAGGTCCACAAAGCGGCACTTCTCCTATGAAGCATCTGATGAGCCCTTGATTGATGCTTTGAAGAAGCTGGAGGTGACATTTTTCAATGCAGTGGTTGATGCTGCAACATCAGCCATTCAGGAAAGATTTTCCACGTTGGAAATTGTGGGAGAGAAGTTTGGAGTGCTGACACATTTCCAAAATCTCACATTTGAGGAGCTGACAGAACAATGTGTGAACCTTAGTACTACACTACACTTTAAGGGACAATCTGACTTGGATGGCAGAGAGCTTGCACAGGAGCTGAAGAACTTGCCTGACTTGCCATCAAAGACCATATCCTTGCTTGAACTGCTGACATTTATCCATGAAAGGGAGCTCTCTGAAATATATCCAAATTTGTGGACTGCTCTCAGAATTGGTCTTACTCTTCCAGTCACTGTTGCTGAAGCAGAGAGGAGCTTTTCAAAGCTGAAGCTCATCAAATCCTACCTGAGGTCAACTATGTCACAGGAACGCCTTACCGGTCTGGCCATCATCAGTATAAATCATACAATTGCTGAGCAGATTTCATATGATGATTTAATTCATGACTTTGCATCAAGGAAGGTAAGAAGAGTCAGGCTTTAGATGGCAGTTGTGCTGTGGTGCAATTTATTTTGTTTCTTGTTCAAAGTGTAGCATAATAATTACCCTCTCTTAAGTGTCTTATTCTATTTATGTGATAGAGCATTTGTACAATTTAGAAATTTGATTCTCTAGTTTATTTATGGCAGTTGTGCAATTTAATTTGTATTTTTCCTGTTCATAGTATCATAATTACATTCTCTTAAGTGAGTTATTCTATTTACGTGATGAAGGATTTGTAAAATTCAGAAATTTGAGTCTTTGTTTTGGTTCTGAAGTTCCAACAATTAGTCCAATAAAAAGTTATTTTGTGAAAGAGTTATGTCTGTCCTTTATTTTGGGGGGATTCGAATGTGTGTGTGTGTGTTGGCGAACAGGGGGGGGGGGCGCTGAAGGTGAGGTTCGCCCAGGGCGTCATGTAAGCTAGGACCGCCACTGGCCACACCATACCATCACCCGAGCTGCACCTTGTTCCTTTGAAGAGGTATGCCAGTGAGGGTTGTTTTGAGACCAGTAGCGGGTGTTCTGTCGATTTACCTCACCATTTCCATAAAAAACAGCCTCGTCACTGAACAGAATGGTGGACGGGAAATTGTCATCCCGAGCATAAGAAAAATATGAATTATGGTTTGTAGAAATAGAAAAATATGAATTTCTCCTATGATGCCGGATTTAAGGGACACCCTGTATATGAATGTATGAATGTGTATGTGCGTGTGTGTGTTACAGGAAATCTGTGTAACTAGGGATTTCACGAAATCCCTAAAATGTTCAAGAATTTCATGTAAGGTTAAGTCGTGATATTTGCGTTAAAACTAACGAAAATATCACCACTTAACCTTACATGAAATCCCTGAACATTTTAGGGATTTCATGAAATCCCTAGTTACACAAATTTCCTGTAATATATATATATATATATATATATATATATATATATATATATATATATATATATATACAATATCATTCCTTTATATCGCTTTTAGTTTGGTTTTCCTGTGTTTTGTAAAGCAATCTCTTAAACTGTTTTGTTTTGTTTTAGAAATGACAAACAGGAAACGATGTCTATTGTTTAATGTCCTTCACAACATCTAAAGTCATACAGTATGACGCAGGGACCTACAGCTTTACGTGGGATCCGAACCACGGGTCGTTACTCGTTACATCATCTGAACGGAGACGAGGTCCCCCCATCCAACTGCAACCCAGACCCAATGTCGCTTAATCTCGCTGATCGACGGGAAATGGTGTAACGACTCTACCACGACGTTTCCTGTGAACTCCTCCAGAATTAACTGCGTCTTAAATCAGTAAATTTACTTCGTCTAATTTAAGCTTGCCACACACGCAGGTGACTGGCGCGATGTTTTTAGGACGATTGGCGTCAATAGGCCAATTCTCACCATGTGTCGGGCTCTTGAGTCCAGTCGTCAAGCAGAATGACTCCGCCTCTTGGAATTTCGTCTGGTTATAACTCAACGTGAGGCCAAGTGAAGGATTGGTGCTAGTCGTCTGCGTGTAGGGAGCGCCACTTTTGCTCAGTCCTGAACGAGCACTGAACGGGTACACATTCCCATACTAGACTCCGTCGTCGGTAGAAAGCCTGTATGGTGCTGTCATAAAATGTCTCAGAACGTGAAATATATGTCTCCTGATTTTATTCGGGAGTTTATAGAGATGTACAGGAGCTTCCCATGCTTGTGGAAAGTGCGCAGTGCTGAATATTCAAACAAACAGAAAAGGCAAGCTGCTTATGAACAACTGGTAGAGTTATGCAAAAAAGTGAATGAAAATACCAACATTGACTTTGTAAAAGCCAAAATTGTTACGTTTCGCGGCTCATTTAGAAAAGAACTGAAGAAAGTTCGGGAATCCAAGAGATCAGGGGCTGGAGAAGAAGACGTGTATGTGCCCAAGTTATGGTATTATGACTTGCTGCTGTTTACAGCTGATCAAGAAACGCCGAGGGAATCAACTTCAAACATGACCATGGATGAGGAAAGAGAGGAAACCCAAGAAGGAGACATGGAAACAGTGAGTAAACATTTATTTGACTCTTCTTATATATAATTAATGAAGCAAATAATCATAATACTGCTTACAATCATAATTATCAACACATTTATTTTGGCTTGTTATAATTAATCAAGTAAATAATCATGACAGTGTTTAGAATCATAATTATCAACACATATATATAACATTATTATATATATATATATATATATATATATATATATATATATATATATATATATATATATATATATATATATATATATCAGTGTATCATTCTGTCTTGCCACGGAATTATAAATGGCTTCAATATTAATTGAATAATAAACATTAATTAAGAAATAATGCATTTATTTTCCTTGTTCCTTTCACCAGAAATCAGTCCATATTGATTCATATTATTTGGTTTGCTTGACAAAAGCAAAACCTTTTTCATTTGAAAATTCATATATACACTTTGTCATTGTAACTTATTTGCCATCTACAGCCATCTGATGAGACTAACTTACATCCTTGTAAATAAAGGATCTAAATCTGACGGTTTCTTGACGTCATAGACGTGACTTTACATAAATATGACGTTAATGTAATATCTCGTGGTTGCTGGGAATAAAGTAATGTATTTAAATTTACATTTTAACATTAACATTAATGATAAGATAAAGCTTTCAGAGATATACGTGTGCAGAAACGTTCCTTAATACTTATGTCGTTTCTATTAATTTATATACTGCGTGGTCATTGCAGTTATATATATATATATATATATATATATATGTGATGGAACGATGCATCGCAATCGCGATACAATCGCACATTTTTTACAATCGCAATCGTAATTGCAATCGCATTTAATGAGCGCGATTGTTGCGATTGTGAACAAAAGATTTAAATCTCTACAAAAGTTGCTATGAAAGCTGCTCTTTCATGCGTACTTAAAGGAAAGTTTAGCTAACAACAATACGGAATAATAAATAAATAATAAATAAGTCAAAAACAGAAATGAAAACGGGTTGCGAATTAGTTGAAAACAGAATAAAAAATTGGTTTAATAATAACAATAAGTACACCTCTTTATTTGCTCTATATAAAATTGGAATGTTAAAAAATCAAGCTAACCCTATGGGCCTATATTCTTTTTCAGAATACGCATTATTGGAAGAAACCAGCCATGGTAAATATGACGTCAGAGTTGAAACACGAGTAGGCATTGTTTGAGGCTTTGAGCCTGTCTCGGCAGTGTGCTTCAGACAGTGTTTGGAGTGATGTTGTCTGAGGTTGTCGAATCTTTTGTGGCTTTGTGCACATTCTTTCGGGTTTAAATTAGCAACATTATTTGATCACCATGAGTGCCGTTTGGAAATATTTTGAAAAAGTATCTAGCAACTCTGAATTAGCAAAGTGTTTATTGTGTAATAAAAACTATTCGCGAAAAGGACGTAATACCACAAATTTGAAGAATCATTTACGGTCAATGCACTCTGAAGAGTATAAAGAATTAATTGCTATTGAAAATGAAGAAGTAACTGAGGTAGGTAACGCGTTTAGGTATATTTAAAGCATAAATGAGCGTTATGTGAGGCTAAAGCTAAAACATCGCAATCGCAATCGCGCGCTTTTCAAATTCTGACAATCGCAATCGCAATCGCAACAGCGATTGTATGAAATATGACAATCGTCCCATCACTAATATATATATACAGTATATATATGATGAATAAAACCACGAAGGAAAGGAAACAGAGTGGTGCTCAAGCGCTTTCATCTAATGACATCCTCAGGAACACTGAAGTAAATAAAGAGTTCAAGACTATATAGAGGTTACAAAAAAAAAATATATATATATATATATATATATAATAAATATAGAAATAAAAATTGTGGGAGGAGCATACAAATTTGTAAGGAAAACTACCAATTTTAGCACTTTGCCCGAATTCAACACAAGATCAAATGGATTGTTTACAACCAATTTTATAGATAATGCCTGAATGATATATAGGTCACAAAAAAAAATAAATAAATAAATAAATAAAATAAAAATTGCAAGAGGAGCATACAAATTTATAAGGGAAAATTACCAAAGTTTTAGCACTCTGCCCTTCTTGTCTAAATCCGTTCTGAACGAATTCAAAACAACGGGATCGAGTTGAAAAAGACCTTTGCTCATGTTAAAGTTAGTTGTAAGTTGGTTAATAGCAGACTCAAGAATATTTCTATTAACAATGTTGCTAGAGTGAAACAAAACTGAAGCATTATTCCAATCAATACAATGGAATAATTCTGACAAATGGTCAACAAGAGCACTGGACGACTGTCCCGTTCTAACGGAATATTGATACTGTTTTACACGCGTGTGCAAATCCTTTCCCGTCTGACCAATGTAAAAGGAATCATTGTTTACAACCAATTTTATAGATAATGCCTGAATTATTGGTGGGGCTATTTTTTACTATGATTTTTTTCACAATATTGTTATATGAAAATATTACATTAATATCTAAAAGTTTAAGTACATTAGCAATGCCTAAAAAGTCCGGGAAAAATGGAAGTACTAAACTATTGTTTGACAAAGTGCGAGTGTTATTATTCACACGATAGAAGGTTCGTTTTGCCTTGTTAAGACAAGATTCCATGAACGCAGGTGGGTAGCACAGATCACTTCCAATACCGTTGATTTTTTCCAATTCGGCATCGATGTATTCCGGACTGGCGATCCTAAAAGCGCGGAGAAACATTGAAGAAAATATGGCCTTCTTAATGGGGGTGTCATGTCCAGAGTAAAAGTGTACGTAGGACAAATTGTTTGTTTTTCCGATAGATACTAAACTTAAAACCTGGGCTTTCCCTATGTACACGCACATCCAAAAACGGGATTGAATTGTCTTGTTCCACTTCTAAAGTAAACTTAATGGAGGGGACTTGATCATTTAACTGAAGGAGGACGTCATCCAGGTCACGACTCATGGCCCAGATACACAAAATATCGTCGACGTACCGCAACCATGGGATGCCAACCCCCAGGATTCTCGGAATGTAAGTAATTTCGAAAAACTCCATATAAGTATTGGAGAGGAGGGGCGACAAGGGGTTGCCCATGGCCATCCCACAAACCTGTTGATAATACTCGCTATTGAAAGTGAATTTACAGTCTTTGATGCAAAGCTTAATAATTTCCAAAACGATGTGTGCAGGTAGTGGCAGATCGTACTTATGTAATTATTCTTGTCTCCGTTTTTGTCCGTGTTTTCTTCTACATTAATGAAAGGGCATGCAATTCGTATCGGACGAAAGTTTCTTACTAATTGTCTAGAGGAGCAGGTCCTTCCCAAGTCCCTCCTTCCGATTCGCCTCAGAAAAATTGACGACCATCCGTTCAACAACTTCAGCAGATTAATTTTAAAGAAACATAGTATTGAAGTCACCAGACAAAATGAGTGGTCCGCCTTCAAAAATTTATGCATTGCCAAACGTAATTTTGTGACCGTTATTCCCCAACCGTGGATCCAACCTTTGTTTGATGAAATTTACAACGAGTTGCGTCGGAGAACTTCTTCACTTCGTAACATTTTTTATCGCAAAATTAAAAGTCTCATTCGAAATAGTTAGTGGAGTTAAAAAGCAAGCTCAAAATGTGTTTTGAACCTTTCTTCGAAAAACATTAGTGACGATGCAAAAAGTGACCTTGGATTTGGTATGTCCTTTTTTATTGTTAAAAAACCTTCTGCTTTACTACAAGTTTGTTATAATCTTGCTTGTTTTGAAAAACAGTGTAATCTTCCTCAGTCTTTGGTTAACATAGTTAAAGGCCTTGTCTATAGTGCTGCGAATAGTACTTACGAAGATAACTTTCCTAAACGTTTTCGCAATAGCCTCTCACAATTAAAAAAAGATGGTGAGCTCCATATTACCAAAGCAGACGAGGCTAACACCGTAATTATTATGGACAAAGTGGACTACATTAGAAAGATGAACGAGCTGCTCCAGGACGCCGCCACATACAGAAAACTTAGGAAGAACTCGCAGGATGGCGTCATCAAATCATTCAATAGTTGCTTGAAATGCATTCTCAAAGATCATAAGGACTTAATTCCGCTTTTCATGTCCACTTCACCTTCTCTTCCCTACCTTTATGGTCTTATTAAAACCCACAAACCTGGCAACCCTATGCGCCCTATTATTAGCTCGGTGGGCTCTATTACCCATAAACTCTCCAAATGGCTTGTCAAAGTCTTGTTCCCCATTCTCGGAACTATCTCTGATTCACATGTAAAAAATTCCATGGATCTTACTGAAAAATTGAATAATGTACGCACTGAAACCAACGATAGATTGATCAGTTTTGACGTTTGTTCACTGTTTACAAAAGTGCCGATTGACGATATGCTTGACTTTCTCTCCCGAGAATTACACAAGTACGATCTGCCATTACCTGCACACATCGGTTTGGAACTTATTAGGCTTTGCATCAAAGACTGTAAATTCACTTTCAATAGCGAGTATTACCAACAGGTTTTTGGGATGGCCATGGGCAACCCCCTGTCGCCCCTCCTCTCCAATACTTATGTGGAGTTTTTCGCAATTACTTACATTCCGAGAATCCTGGGGGTTGGCATCCCATGGTTGCGGTACGTCGACGATATTTTATGTATCTGGCCCATGAATCGTGACCTGGATGACTTCCTCCTTCAGTTACATGATCAAGTCCCCTCCATTAAGTTTACTTTAGAAGTGGAACAAGACAACTCAATCCCGTTTTTGGATGTGCGTGTACATAGGGAAAGCCCAGGTTTTAAGTTTAGTATATATCGGAAAAAAACAAACAATTTGTCCTACGGACACTTTTACTCTGGACATGACACTCCCATTAAGAAGGCCATATTTTCTTCAATGTTTCTCCGCGCTGTTAGGATCGCCAGTCCGGAATACATCGATGCCGAATTGGAAAAAATGAACGGTATTGGAAGTGATCTGTGCTACCCACCTGCGTTTATGGAATCTTCTCTTAACAAAGCAAAACGAACCTTCTGTCATGTGAATAATAACACTCGCACTTTGTCAAAGAATATTTTAGTACTTCTATTTTTCCCGGGCTTTTTAGGCATTGCTAATATACTTAAACTTTTGGATGTTAATGTACAGGGCGAGTCAAAAGTCTCCATACATAGGCAAAATGGTCATGATAAAACTAAAAGCAGTTTCCATGGTGTACCAGGTGAAAATACAAAACACGGACCACCTAAAGGAACGCATTCGTGATGCGTGTGCACGCATAACATCAGACGTGTTAACGCGCGTTTGCCATGACTGGGTGGAACGCATCCGTATGTGCATTCAGTGTAATGGTGCCCACATAGAGCATATTTTGTGACTTACAAGTGATTGCATAATAGTGACCATTTTGGCCCTGTATGAAGACTTTTGACTCACCCTGTAGTATTTTCATATAACAATATTGTGAAAAATATCATCATAAAAAATAGCCCTACCAATAATTCAGGCATTATCTATAAAATTGGTTGTAAACAATGTGATTCCTTTTACATTGGTCAGACGGGAAAGGATTTGCACACGCGTGTAAAACAGCATCAATATTCCGTTAGAACGGGACAGTCGTCCAGTGCCCTTTTTGTCCATTTGTCAGAGTTATCCCATTGTATTGATTGGAATAATGCTTCAGTTTTGTTTCACTCTAGCAACATTGTTAATAGAAATATTCTTGAGTCTGCTATTATCCAACTTACAAATAACTTTAACATGAGCAAAGGTCTTTTTCAACTCGATCCCGTTGTTTTGAATTCATTCAGAACAGATTTAGACAAGAAGGGCAGAGTGCTAAAACTTTGGTAATTTTCCCTTATAAATTTGTATGCTCCTCTTATAATTTTTATTTTACTTATTTTTTTTTGTGACCTATATATCATTCAGGCATTATCTATAAAATTGGCTGTAAACAATCCATTTGATCTTGTATTGAATTCGGGCAAAGTGCTAAAATTGGTAGTTTTCCTTACAAATTTGTATGCTCCTCCCACAATTTTCATTTCTATATTTATTATATTTTTTTTTTCACAGGGCTGCCAAAATTGGTACTAACGTACCAAATTTGATACGTTTTACCCCCTTTGGTACGACTTTCATGAAATTTCGTACTATTTGAACGTTTTATTAAGCGATATACTACTCTGACTTTATACAGAAGCGATCGAATGTTAGGCAGTTCACTCACTATAGCTTACAACTTCTCCAAACAGCCTTTTTAGCGCTTTTTAGTCACTACTTTAGTAACGTTTGGCATCGTTCGAAAATCTGACGCTCACCGTGCTCAGTCATGTCGTCTCAAGGTCAGGGTTGCCGAAGTTGGTACGTTCGTACCAAATGTGGTACTTTTGCCTCCTCTGGTACGTTTGGTACGACGGCCGAAAATTTTGGTACTATTTGAAGTTTTGTCGAAACAAACAAAAACCGCTAATGTATGTATAAAAACTATCCTTTAGAAAACTAGGGTCAATCCCAGAATAGGCACCTGATGTACCTCAATCCCAGATGAAGCACCTGCGTTCAACCTCAGTCCCAGAATAGGCACCTTGCAAGGAATTAAATAAAAAACCTGATGATTACAAAATTTATTGTTTATACAAAGTTTATTACAAATGTAATAAAGGCAAAGTTATAAAAGGTTTAAAGTGGTTTAATGAATAAAGAAAAATTTTAGATATTATAAATTCCTGCAATATGAGCCCGAATGTTTCTGAATCCATCTGAAGCAAATCTATCTTGCCACATAAATTGGTATAGATATAGGTTAGGTTAGGTTAGGTTCGAGTTGATTTTTTTCAAATATTGATAAAAACAATGAAATTATATCTCTAAAAATGTTTATATTTTTTTCTCCTCAATCCCAGATTAAGCACCTGTGTTTTGCCTCAATCCCAGATTAAGCACCTAAAAATGATTTCAGGTGCCTATTCTGGGATTGATCCGAAAACTATAATTTGGTTCATTATTGAATGGAAAAGAAAAAAATTATTATTGATGGATTTTAATTTTCGTTTCGTCTCGTAGTAGAAAGAATGGTCGGTACAAGGTACATTCGAATTACAATATATTATAAACTACGATCTTGGTGCAGGAGCACTTTAGGATCAAAATGGCCAGAATTATCCTGGAAAATGCCTTCATTGTTCAAGTCGCCAAAATAAAAATCTTGTTTTAATTGCTGGATTTTAGTTTTATTTTATTGTCTCAACTTATCAAAATATATCGTCTTTTTATATATAAAAAAGTGTTTTTGTGAACGAAAGTTTTGGATAATGGCCGAAACGTGAGATTGACCGTTAAAAAATCGTTAGTTAGTTTAACATCTTTATATGTTTTAAAGCATTTATTATAATTTTTCAATTATTTGGTACCTTTTTGCGAGATTTGGTACCTTTTGACTTAAGTTTTGGTACACTTGCCAAAAAAAATTTCGGCAACCCTGCTCACAGTCATGTCGTCTCACGGTCTCATTTGTCAGTTCTGAACTTGTGTTAGCAGTGGCAGCATTGTGGTACGTTAGTGTTCTAGTCTTCAAAATTGTGCTTTTTCTTTACTAATAAATGAAACACTTCTAGATAATGAGTGAAAAGCGAAAATTAGAACAAAACTCAGATAGTGATAATGATTCAGAAAAGACACCTAAGAAGTTATTTTCATCTAAAAAGCTTTATACACGTAAATTACCTACAAAGTTGTTACATGATCAAAGATTTACTTCTTGGCTTACCAGAAGTAAAAGAAATGAATATAAAGCATTTTGTAGAGTATGTCACTGTGAACTATCAGGAAGTGTAACACAGCTTGAAAGGCATAATAAAACAGAAAAACATTCAAGAAAGTGCAAGTTTTTAATTAAAAAGGTAAGTTCCATTTCATTTTATATTTTGGCACTAAAGTTTTTTGTTTTTCTTTTTTAATTTGATACTTTTTTGGAATATTTGGTACTTTTTGCTTGATCATTTTGGTACTTTTGATGAAAATTATTTGGCAGCCCTGTTACTTCTGTGTTTCTGTGTTCCTGAGGATGTCATTAGACAAAAGCGCTTGAGCACCACTCTGTGTTTCGTTTCTTTCGTGGTTTTATTCATCATATATTATATATATATATATATATATATATATATATATATATATATATATATATATATATATATATATATATATCAGAGCTGTGACTAGCGGCGCTAAAAAGCGACAGCTAGTTTTTTAATAGCGCCACCACTAGCGTCGCTATATTTTCAAACTACTAGCGCATTTACCAGCGCCGCTAGTTTTTTAAATAAAAATTAACGCTATGCGCTAGCGCTAATTTTTATTTCAAAAATGAATTTAAAGTCCTTCTATTCCATACAAGTTTGAATGTTTCAAACATGTATTTTTTCGACAGGAAAAGATATATTAAAGCCGAAAAGGTCCTCTTTGTCAGATTCAAATTTTGAAAAACTGTTGTTACTAAAATTGAATAAATAATTGTCCTAGGTCGTTGTAATAAAGCACTACTGAAACAAGTTGATACCTAAA
This sequence comes from Bathynomus jamesi, assembly GCA_023014485.1. Lineage (NCBI taxonomy): Eukaryota > Metazoa > Arthropoda > Malacostraca > Isopoda > Cirolanidae > Bathynomus > Bathynomus jamesi. The sequence continues at coordinate 18,478 of JAJOZX010004163.1, forward strand.
TTAGCTTGATTATATATATATATATATATATATATATATATATATATATATATATATATATATGTGTGTGTGTGTGTGTGTGTGTGTGTGTGTGACCTGAACTGTCCAGCATTGTCGTTTACGTTTTTTATCTCTTTCACGTCTAACTATTATTTCACAAACAACTTTTGCTACTGCTGCAACAACCTCTTTTGATGTCATATTAACAACAACTGAACTGAAAATGTATCACTTTCAAGCTATCGTGTACACACTCTGTGATGCATCATTACTTGTCTATGATGTATCATCAAAAAATGCATCATTAGTGATATCGTGTCCACGAGGCTTAATAAATTATTTCTGACTGAAAGGTTTTAAGAAATCACTGCGCGCTGAAAATGCCTCGTCTCCAATAAAAACATACGGAAGTTCAAACGCGCTGTTTTTGGCCTTTTTAGGCGCTAGTAAGCGAAGTTCTCCATTTATAAGCTTATAACGAAAAGTCGCATTTTCAATCACTCCTCCATCTGAGACCCTGCCATTCGTACCAATATCGCATAAAATAAACTCTGTCAGAGTTAGATATGACCATCAGCACCATACTGTTGAATCCTTTTTAATTTGAAAAGTATGATCCACCCTGGTGTGGAGTAATTCCGACATGTTTGTCATCAATACAGCCTAAGCAATTTGGAAATTTCCATATGTTTTCGAATTGCTTGCCAATTTCTTTCCACTCCTGTTCTGATGCCGGAAATTGAAATAGAATGGAAGATTTTTCGATAATATATATATATATATATATATATGGAAGCAGGTCCGGACAATTGGAACGCATTATTATTGATTAAAAACTGTAAAAATGAAATAGCTACACCTTTATACTGGATATGGAGACGATCCCTAGACACTGGGGAAATACCGAGCATCTTGAAAAGAGCAAACATTGTCCCTATATATAAAGGAAGGGACAGATCTCAAGCAAAGAACTATAGACCAGTGTCATTGACGTCCCACCTCTCCAAAGTATTTGAAAAAATAGTTAGAGAGAAAATTTATGATTTCCTGGAGACACGGGAAAGATTCAACGAAAATCAGCATGGATTCCGATCAGGTAGATCATGCCTATCACAACTAATAGAGCACTACAACAATATCCTAGATGCATTGGAAGGCAATGACAACTACGATGTTATATACACAGATTTTGCTAAAGCTTTCGATAAATGTGACCATGGTATAATAGCATATAAAATTAAAGACATGGGAATAACAGGCAAAGTGGGAAAATGGATCTACAACTTCCTTAGTGATCGTCTGCAGGTCGTCAAAATTCAAGGTATATCATCATCAGAATCGGAAGTACGCAGCTCAGTACCACAAGGGACAATACTGGCCCCACTCCTGTTCATTATCATGCTGACAGACATAGACAGCGGAGTAAACAGCAATAGTATAGTAACATCCTTTGCAGACGATACAAAGATCAGCAGAAAAATCAGCGATGTACATGACGTGGAGGCCTTGCAGAGGGACACGAACAAAATATACAAATGGTCAGAAGACAACAACATGTCATTCAGGTAGATCATGCCTATCACAACTAATAGAGCACTACAATAATATCCTAGATGCATTGGAAGGCAATGACAACTACGATGTTATATACACAGATTTTGCTAAAGCTTTCGATAAATGTGACCATGCTATAATAGCATATAAAATTAAAGACATGGGAATAACAGGCAAAGTGGGAAAATGGATCTACAACTTCCTTAGTGATCGTCTGCAGGTCGTCAAAATTCAAGGTATATCATCATCAGAATCGGAAGTACGCAGCTCAGTACCACAAGGGACAATACTGGCCCCACTCCTGTTCATTATCATGCTAACAGACATAGACAGCGGAGTAAACAGCAATAGTATAGGAACATCCTTTGCAGACGATACAAAGATCAGCAGAAAAATCAGCGATGTACATGACGTGGAGGCCTTGCAGAGGGACACGAACAAAATATACAAATGGTCAGAAGACAACATGTCATTCAACGCCGAGAAATTTCAGCTCTTGAGATATGGTAGAAAAGAAGAACTTAAACAGACTGCATATTATGCTCCAGATAGACAGGAAATTCAGAGAAGCATGAAAGCGATTGATCTCGGGATAATAATGACAGATGAAGCGAAAATCGAAACACAAAATCAGATAGCGATAAATAAAGCAAAAAGAGTCGCCGGACAGGTTCTAAGAACGTTCAAGAGAAGGGACAGGACAGTAATGATTCCCCTGCTAAAAACACTGATTATACCAAAACTTGAATACTGCTCAGTTTTGACGTCCCCATATAAAAACGAAGAAACTAATAAACTAGAAGAAACGCAAAGGCATTTCACAGCCAAGATTGATGGCTGCAAAGAACTCAACTACTGGGAAAGACTACGTAAACTAAATCTGTTCTCACTGGAAAGAAGAAGAGAGAGGTACATCATAATCTACGTATGGAAAATGATCGAAAAACTGGTACCAAACCTAAAACTAAACCCAATTACCATTCAAACAACACTGGAAAATAGGAAAGGCAGACTGTGTAGTGTTCCCAAATTAAAGGCCTGACAAGGGACCTCCTCAACCCTGAAGGAAAATAGCTTGGTTGTCAGGGGGCCAAGACTTTTCCACCAGCTTCCTAAGGACCTCAGAAACGTAACGGGGGTCAAAGTTGAAGTCTTCAAGAAAAGACTGGATGCCTGGCTCAGGACAGTACCAGATGAGCCGGGCGTGCCTGGCTATGTACGGTGGAGAGCGCAAGAAAGCAACTCGCTCCTCCACCAGGCCAGACCTAGAGGCGGGGCCACCAGCTTGACCTCCATGTGAAGAGAGACCAACGCACGAAACAACATAATGTTCATAAGGTAAGGTATATATAGAGTGGCGCAAAAGTCGCTTATCATAGCCTCATAGGTACAACAAATCGATGAATCGGTACAGAATTTAAATTTTTTACCGATTCATCGATTTGTTGTACCTAGTATTCCATACATTAAAACCAAGCTCACCCTCTCGTCTATTGTTAATTTCGCAGCCATCCCCTACCTAAAAGAAAAAAATAATATATTATAATCAACACTGAAAACTCCTATGATGCGCGACGTTTGCGACACCCTGTACATAACATGCCTGACCTAAAATTAAAATTAATTTAAAATGCAATTTTGCTGATTTATTGCAGTTTACAGTGATGTGCATTTTTGCTCTTTATTCATTTTATTAATTTATTTTTTTACAGATTACACCCGAAAGCACAAGCAACAAAAGCGAGAGCAGTCACTTAGAAAAGAATTCTAGATCATTCTCACCGACTCCTGGATCGAGCGTATATAATACACCGATTGCAAAAAAAAAGAAATATACCGACAAAACTGATGAGCTCATGAGCATTGTCGCTCAAAAATTGAAATCAAACGATAACGGAGCCTATTCTCATTTTGGGAAACATGTCGCGGAACAGCTGAATCACATGCCAAAAGAAATAGCCACATATTGTACTAAATTAATTGGTGATGTTCTTTTTGAGGGGCAAATGGGCACTCTATCTAGACATTCAAAAATAATTACAAATAACTGTGAGTTCAAATAAAGTCATCACTTGCAAATACTGTTCAAACTATTAATATGCAACTAATAATTTTCAATGAAATATAATTTTTTTTTTTTTACCTTTAACTATTCTGTATTAAGAGTAGTCAGTGATGTAGTCGAGACCACCATGGCCGAGACCTGAGACGAAGACCAGAAAAAAAGGTTTCCAGACCGCCGGTCTCTCGAGTCCTACATCACTGAGAACAATGTAAATAGCTCTGTATGTATCTGGTATAATTTTCCCAGTGCTTGCTCTGATATTACATTATAAATTTTTAAATCTTCATACGACATTCCAGCTGCTAGGAATCTCAGCGAAGCACTCAAACGTTTATGAGGAGATATCGTTTCTCTCATAATTGTATCCTGACGCTGTATTATTGGGGTAACTAACTCTTAAAATTCAAAATAAGTACTTTAGCCCATATGTAAGTTATGAAAAGCTGATACATGTTGGTATTTGGGAGGTAACGAAAATGGTCCATTGAGTAGGTAGGTAGTTAATCTAATAATTATTAAACTCACTTTATGTCAATAAGTGGGTGAATGAAACCAATTGGTTGCTCACCACTTATTCTACACACTAGTATTTATATACTGTGTGATAGAGCGTGCTTGGTAGTTTCTCACACTACCAGTGAACCAACAAACCAAAAGGACGCTGGTGGAAAAAGCCGAAAAAACAGAGGCCTTGGAAGAACACCATGGAGCACGAAGGGGCGTGAAAACAGTAAAAGATCTCCATCAGCAAGTACGCTCTCAAAAATTGAGCAAAGAGAAGAGAGACTGTCTAATAACACACAGTAAGTGATCAGTTGTTTCTAAACCTCAGTTTATTCATAACATAAACTAGGTCGAGTTAAATTAGGCCTACATTGTGGTCTAAGACCTAGCATCAACTCGTAGCTTAACAAAGGCTAAGGTAAATTACCCTAACCTAATTTGGTGAGGAATCTTACTGTGGATCTACTCTACAGTTAAACAGGAGATATTAGGGGTGGGTTAATTGGAGACCAATTCATACAGAGCATTTTTCACATAAGTAGTTTAACCAACAAGACGGTTCTAATCCTAATTCCTTCAGATCTTTTTCTGTTCTTTTTATTTGAGTTTAAACACGAAGGTAGGACAGTCAAATTAAGTGATTCGTCAGACAACAACAACAACAACAACTCATCGAAAAGGTTTCCTGCTAACTGAAGAAAACGGTCAGTAAGACGGAATGGTGTGTGGGCTTTCACAGCGTTCCGTCTTGCCTCGAGAGATAGGATGAAGCGTGTATGCCAGCATTTACATTCCCTTACAGAGGGTTGACGAAAGTAAATAGACACCACACTGATTGTCCTCCAGAACAAATGGCAAAGCTCATCACTAGAATGCTAGAACGTGTGTCACCTTTACATAATGGAAAGGGGAAAGCAACACGACACGATTCTAAATATATTCATTCAATAAATCTCGTATTATTTATTGACTTTTATTATCAAATCGAAAACTATGGAAAACCGAAGGTGCTTATTTTACAATTTTCTCAACCCTCTGTAGCTAAAAATAAAATTAATCTTCTACTTTCCATTTTATGAGGCCATTATTGCTGTGTTACTACCTAAATTATATTTTAAGAATAATTGTTGTTTTGTTTAGAACCATTGAAACGGTTACTCATGCAGAAGATCTTACGTAACTAAACTGGATATTTCTTCACAGAATTCTTCATAGAGAATTCGTTAGTGCTCCGTAGCTCAGTTGTTCAGGTGACAGACTCTGAACAGTGAGGTTCTGGTTCGCTCCCTCCTGCTGACACCTGGCTTGGGTTGAGTCGGACGCTTACCCTGTTAATGATCGGGCTAAAGGTGACCCTTTTGGGTACACTCACCCACATGTAGTGGGGAAATGAGCGTCCTTTTGTATTCGTTAATGATGACGGAGCAAAACTCTCTGAACTACTACTACTAGTGTCGTCAAGACAATCTTTACTACTGTATTCCAAAACCCAAAGTAGAAGACGGTTTCTCAGAAGCAGATACGGGATACGGTGCACCAATACTGATCAATAAAAGCTTCGGATTAACAGCAGTAATGAGTCTTTAACGAGTCATCAACAATGAGCCACTAAACTACCGTGATATGCTAGAAATGAAAAACAGTGAAAATCCAATATAAGATCCAGTATTTTATTTCGGATCGAGGTCAGAATGAAGATCTGAATTTTATCTTTGAACCGGACCAAGATCAAGGCCAGTAGTTATCTTAATTCTGAATCGAATTGGGATTTTTACAGGATCAGGATCCGTAGGTCGGTTACATCCTTACTTTTAAGTTATGAAGTAAATTAATGGCATCACTCTTTCCATTTTCTCATGAGAATAGGTCAAATAGCCACAACGCATTAAGTATACTTTTCGAAGCTCATAAGAAACAACCTCATTTATGAATCAGAGACGAATTGAAAAGTGTGTGTGTGTATATATATATATATATAGTGTATATATATATATATATATATGTGTGTGTATATATATATATATATATATATATATATATATGTTCTGCCCTGAGTGTTGAATGCCGGTTAAGTTAATTGAATGCTCGGTTAGGTCACCTGTTCGCCCTTGATGATTGGTTAGGTTAAGTCGTGATATTTTCGTTAGCTTTAGGTCCAAAATGGAAGCAGTTACAAACATGAAACTTCACACACATATTGATTAGGTCTTGAGGTTGTGCACCTGGGTGTTGAATGCCAGGTTAGGTCAACTGCCAGCCCTTCACGATTGGTTAGGTTAAATCGTGTATATTCGTTAACGAAAATATCACGACTCAACCCTAACCGGGCATTCAATTAACCTACCCAGGTATTCAATTAATCTAATCGGGCATTCAGTTGATCTAACCGGGCATTCAATTAACCTAACCGGGCATTCAGTTAACCTAACTGGGCATTCAGTTGACCTAACCGGGCATATATATATATAGTGGACCTAGTTTTAGCCGTTTAAGGTGATAATGATTTAATTGTATGCAACGATTGATTAAGGCAATGACTGACTGATTACTTATTAATGAAAGGCTATTTGAGTAGATCCACCATACTATTGGAAGTGACCGAAATGGCAGCGAGGGTCACCAGCTTGATTTACGCTCAAGCAAATTAATGTTAAGGTTATAAAAGACACCTTATGGGTTTTGTAGTTTATTATGAAAATAAATCCGTTATTTTATTCACTGTGATATAACAAAGAATTGACAGTAATTAATTGGTAGTTTTACGTTGTGCTTATGACATGGACTTAGCTAATAGGATGAAATGTTAATAGTTAATTTACACGCAATAAGTACTGTACTCATCGATGGTATGTAAATGGCATGCGACATGGAACATTGAATAGGCCTAGTAAATGATATAAAGAATGCACGTGCGTCTGGTACATTGAATGGAATACTTGACCCTGATTAAGTAGGCTAAATGATTGCATGGATGCACATAGAATAATTGATGTGGCCTAATAATAATGGATTGAAATGCTTGCACAAATATCATTTATATATAAGAACATTATGTGATGTTAAATGATTACGTCAAGCGAATATTTAGTTAAACACACAAATATATGACTTGAACATAATGACGGATGATACGCGGAATAACGGTATAAAAATGACACTTGAATTGGATGACAGGCCTACTGCGTTATTAACGGGAGTCAATGGACGCGTGATTACACACTTTGGGAGTATAGCCTACCGTTCGGCGGTAGGCTAATGTAGGCTTCACAAGAGTACTTAGGATAGGGGGTACTTATCTTATGGTGACGTAAACTTTGTTGAAGGCGGGTTGAAAACGAACCTATTACGCAGATTGGAGTTGTCGTTGTCCGTTAAGCCTCTTGAGATGATGGATGTAGGCTTCGTGGAGGCCTGAGGTGATGTTACTTCTCGAGGTGCAGGCTGGCCTTATGAGGTGCAGGCGTAGGCCGCAAACCGCATGCCCGAAGTGATTCCGGTTGGGCCTCGAAGGAATGCTTCTGCAGGCGGTCTGTAGATCTTACGTGATGACAACTGTAGGCCCTGAAGAAAGTAACGGCCGCGGCCCCTCGGCCAGGGGGCCGGAAAACGGCTGGTGGACGCGCTGCTCACGTGATGATGGTGAGCGTACGGGTGAGTGAGAGTGAGAGTGAATGAGCGTGGGTGCTCTCTTTTATAGGTGATTTCTGTGACGTAGAACTGTACCAAATCTTAAGACGCTTGGTCCGCGTGTCCTTTGTTTGATAAAAGCTTACATTGGCGCCTCTTTGGGAAGAAATAGACGCTCCATTGTTTGACTCTTGCCCACGTGTGTTTTCCAAGTTCTTGATGAAGCGTGGTAGTAAAATATTTCTGTCTATTTGTTGGTCTATTTCTTGTCGATCCGCTACATATTATATACAAACCGACATAAACAAAATCTACAAGTGGACTGAAGACAACAATATGAAGTTTAATACCGAGAAATTTCAGCTATTACGGTACGGAAAAAGAGAAGACCTAAAGTCCATGGAATATTATACCCCAAATGGACAGGAAATTCAGAGAAATTCCAGAGCAAAAGATTTAGGGGTTGTAATGACAGATGATGCGAAATTTGAAACACAAAATAAGATAGCAGTAAACAGAGCAAAGAGAATAACGGGTCAGATATTGAGAACCTTTAAACGAAGGGATAGGTATGTAATGATTCCTCTACTGAAAACCCTGATCATACCCAAATTAGAATACTGCTCAGTCCTAACTTCCCCATATAAAAAAGAAGACACTAGACAGCAGGAGGGATCCAAAGAAGCTTCACAGCCAAGATCAATGAGTGCAAAGAACTAAATTACTGGGAAAGGTTACGAGAACTAGACCTATATTCACTGGAAAGGAGAAGAGAGAGATACACCATTATTTACACTTGGAAAATAATGGAGAAACTAGTCCCTAATCTTACTCTGAATCCCATAACTCCCCAAACAACGATGGAAAGTAGAAGCAGTAGACTGTGTCGTATTCCCAATTTGAAGGCGAGAGAGGGAACATCCTTAACCCTGAAAGAAAATAGTTTTGTAGTGAGAGGACCAAAACTGTTTAATCAGTTGCCCAAAGACCTAAGAAACACGAAGGGAGTTCAGTGGAAATCTTCAAAAGAAGACTAGACGCCTGGCTCAGAACAATCCCCGATGAGCCGGGCGTACCTGGCTATGTGAAGTGGAGAGCGCAAGAATCCAACTCACTACACCAGGCCAACTCGAGAGGAGGGGCGACAAGCTTGACCTTCGCGAAATGAGAAATCATCGCGCGGAACCTTTGTAAGGTTGTGAGGTTGTAAGGTTATATATATATATATATATATATATATATATATGAAAATTATTTCACGAAAGTAACACGTGAAAAATATTTATGATGAATAAAACCACGAAGGAAAGGAAACACAGAGTGGTGCTCAAGCGCTTTCGTCTAATGACATCCTCAGGAACACTGAAGTAAATAAAGAGTTCAAGACGATATATAGGTTACAAAAAAAATATATATATATATATATATAATAATATATTAAATATAGAAATAAAAATGCGGGAGGAGCATACAAATTTGTAAGGAAAACTACCAATTTTAGCACTTTGCCTTAATTCAACAAAGATCAAATGGATTGTTTACAACCAATTTTATAGATAATGCTTGAATGATATATAGCTCACAAAATTTTTTTAAAAATAAAATAAATAAATATATAAAATAAAAATTGTAAGAGGAGCATACAAATTTATAAGGGAAAATTACCAAAGTTTTAGCACTCTGCCCTTCTTGTCTAAATCCGTTCTGAACGAATTCAAAACAACGGGATCGAGTTGAAAAAGACCTTTGCTCATGTTAAACTTACTTGTAAGTTGGATAATAGCAGACTCAAGAATATTTCTATTAACAATGTTGCTGGAGTGAAACAAACCTGAAGCATTATTACAATCAATACAATGGGATAACTCTGACAAATGGACAAAAAGGGCACTGGACGACTGTCCCGTTCTAACGGAATATTGATGCTGTTTTACACGCGTGTGCAAATCCTTTCCCGTCTGACCAATGTAAAAGGAATCACATTGTTTACAACCAATTTTATAGATAATGCCTGAATTATTGGTAGGGCTATTTTTTACGATGATATTTTTCACAATATTGTTATATGAAAATACTACATTAATATCCAAAAGTTCAAATACATTACCAATGCCTAAAAAGCCCAGGAAAAATGGAAGTACTAAAATATTCTTTGACAAAGTGCGAGTGTTATTATTCACACGATAGAAGATTCGTTTTGCCTTGTTAACACAAGATTCCATAAACGCAGGTGGGTAGCATAGATCGCTTCCAATACCGTTGGTTTTTTCCAATTCGGCAGCGATGTATTCCGGATTGGCGATCAGTGGCGACTCCAGCTTTTCAAGGCTACTCGGGCTCTTTTTAAATTTTCAAGTCTACATATGAGCCGACATTTAAATGCATGACAATAACTTAAGATTATCAATAAAATAAATAAATACATACCTCGGTAAAAAAATTATTTGAATTTTATTTACTTGAACATGAAGTCCAAGCGTCTTCGTTTTAAAACAAATTCCTTTGATATTCGGTCATGTAATTCCTTTTTGCTTTCTAAATCAATAAGTATTTCTTTTTCAATCGAAATCCTAGCCAGGGACGATAATTACCTTTATTTAGGCTAGTTTCTCCTTCATTATGTCCGCGCAATGGCAGTTCTTGCTTGCATAAATATAAAACCGCATTGGCTAATTGCTTTAAATATTGTCTGCTTTGTTCAACCAGTTTATTATCATTTTCTCTTCCAAGCTTAACAGCTTCGCTAATAGCACACTCTATACTAACCTGACCAAATGTTTTCAAGCATTTATAATTACTCAAATGACTAAAAGATTTTGCATGATAATTGCTGTCACTTAAAATATTTTTAAAATTAGAATAACCACTATCTGTCCACGATTGATTTGGCTTAGGTTGGAAAAGTAAACAAGGCCAGCAGTATAATTTTTCACTAGACACACTTCCGGATAGCCAATCAATTTGTTTGTACCAATTATTTTGAAATGAACGATTACCCACTTTAGTTTTTAACTTTTTATTATTTTGCACTGGACGGCCGTTCTTGATAATTTCTCGTTGTTCAGCGATGGTTCTCCTTCCAAATGGTTTTTCTTTTAATGATAACACTATGTCCTCCATGGGTGGGCTATACTTCTCAGAATACTTACACAGTAATATTAAAAATATATCAGATTATTTAAGAAAAGCGAACAACCTCACATTGCGGCAAAAATCAAACTGCGCCGCCGCCCAAGGCAGTTGAAGGCACGCTTATCGAAACGTAAAAAGTTACCATGTATCGCCAGAATTAAAAATTGTGCCTCTACAAGGCCGAAGAATATAAGCCCGAGTTGAAATGTTTTTTTCTTTATAAAAATAATTAATAGGAGGAAAAACGTATTTTATTTAATGAGAATTAGAAGAAGGACTGTTATGTAACCGTATGCAAGCAAATAATTATTCATTAAAAGAACTTTAAATATACGATAAAACTTATACTTTCTCGGGCGTAATGTCTTGCGCCTAGTAAAGGATCTTGAAAGATTACACGAAAACTTAATGTGTCAATATAGTTTTTTATAGGTAGTAAGGGTATCTAAATGCGCTCAAAATTTGCTTGCGTGACGAAGGCTACACAGAAAAATAGTAACATACTACCAGCCAAAAACCATTTTTACAATTTGTATTTAAACTTTTTTTTTTAAATTTAAATCTATAACTACACAATTTTATCTCTCATGCTTCTCCTTGCCCCTTGCCTCTCGGACTCAGCCCGAGTGCAGGAGTAGCCACTGCTTGCGATCCTAAGAGCGCGGAGAAACATTGACGAAAATATGGCCTTCTTAATGGGGGTGTCATGTCCAGAGTAAAACTGTACGTAGGACAAATTGTTTGTTTTTTCCGATAGATACTAAACTTAAAACCTGGGCTTTCCCTATGTACACGCACATCCAATATTTATATGGAGTTTTTCGAAATTACTTACATGCCGAGAATCCTGGGGGTTGGCATCTCATGGTTGCGGTACGTCGACGATATTTTATGTATCTGGCCCATGAATCGTGACCTGGATGACTTCCTCCTTCAGTTAAATGATGAAGTCCCCTCCATTAAGTTTACTTTAGAAGTGGAACAAGACAACTCAATCCCGTTTTTAGATGTGCGTGTACATAGGGAAAGCCAAGGTTTTAAGTTTAGTATCTACTGGGAAAAAACAAACAATTTGTCCTACGTACACTTTTGCTCTGGACATGACACCCCATTAAGAAGGCCATATTTTCTTCAATGTTTCTCTGCGCTTTTAGGATCGCCAGTCCGGAATACATCGCTGCCGAATTGGAAAAAATCAACGGTATTGGAAGTGATCTGTGCTACCCACCTGCGTTTATGGAATCTTGTCTTAACAAGGCAAAACGAACCTTCTATCGTGTGAATAATAACACTCGCACTTTGTCAAAGAATATTTTAGTACTTCCATTTTTCCCGGGCTTTTTAGGCATTGCTAATATACTTAAACTTTTGGATATTGATGTAGTATTTTCATATAACAATATTGCGAAAAATATCATAGTAAAAAATAGACGTACCAATAATTCAGGCATTATCTATAAAATTGGTTGTAAACAATCTGATTCCTTTTACATTGGTCAGACGGGAAAGGATTTGCACACGCGTGTAAAACAGCATCAATATTCCGTTAGAACGGGAGAGTTGTCCAGTGCCCTTTTTGTCCATTTGTCAGAGTTATCCCATTGTACTGATTGGAATAATGCTTCAGTTTTGTTTCACTCTAGCAACATTGTTAATAGAAATATTCTTGAGTCTGCTATTATCCAACATACAAATAACTTTAACATGATCAAAGGTCTTTTTCAACTCGATCCCGTTGTTTAGAATTCGTTCAGAATGGATTTAGACAAGAAGGGCAGAGTGCTAAAACTTTGGTAATTTTCCCTTATAAATTTGTATGCTCCCTCTTACAATTTTTATTTTTATTTTATTTATTTATTTTTTTTATTTTTTTGTGAGCCATATATCATTCAGGCATTATCTATAAAATTGGTTGTAAACAATCCATTTGATCTTGTGTTGAATTCCGGCAAAGTGCTAAAATTGGTAGTTTCCTTACAAATTTGTATGCTCCTCCCACAATTTTTATTTCTATATTTATATATATATATATATATTTTTTTTTTTGTAACCCACATATAGTCTCATATAGTCTTGAACTCTTTATTTACTTCACAGGGCTGCCAAAATTGGTACTAACGTACCAAATTTGATACGTTTTACCCCCTTAGGTACGTTTGGTACGACTTTCATGAAATTTGGTACTATTTGAACATTTTATTAAGCGATATACTACTCTGACTTTATACAGAAGCGATCGAATGTTAGGCAGTTCACTCACTATAGCTTACAACTTCTCCAAACAGCCTTTTTAACGCTTTTTAGTCACTGCTTTAGTGACGTTTGGCATCGTTCGAAAATCTGACGCTCACCGTGCTCACAGTCATGTCGTCTCACGGTCTCATTTGTCAGTTCTGAACTTGTGTTAGCAGTGGCAGCATTGTGGTACGTTAGTGTTCTAGTCTTCAAAATTGTGCTTTTTCTTTACTAATAAATGAAACACTTCTAGATAATGAGTGAAAAGCGAAAATTAGAGCAAAACTCAGAAAAGACACCTAAGAAGTTATTTTCATCTAAAAAGCTTTATACACGTAAATTACCTACAAAGTTGCTACATGATCAAAGATTTACTTCTTGGCTTACCAGAAGTAAAAGAAATGAATATAAAGCATTTTGTAGAGTATGTGACTGTGAACTATCAGGAGGTGTAACACAGCTTGAAAGGCATAATAAAACAGAAAAACATTTAAGAAGGTGCAAGTTTTTAATTAAAAAGGTAAGTTCCATTTCATTTTATATTTTGGCACTAAAGTTTTTTGTTTTTGTTCTTTTTTAATTTGGTACTTTTTTGGAATATTTGGTACTTTTTGCTTGGTCATTTTGGTACTTTTGATGAAAATTATTTGCAGCCCTGTTACTTCAGTGTTTCTGAGGATGTCATTAGACGAAAGCTCTTGAGCACCACTCTGTGTTTTCTTTCCTTCGTGGTTTTATTTATCATATATATATATACAAAGGTGGGCAGGACCGAGTTCCAAAAGGACCGAACTCCAGGAACTCGGTCCTTTGTAAGGACCGTGAGCGGGAAAGTCGGTCCTTTTCTCAGTGAGGACCGAATGAGGAGCGACGGTCCATTTTTAAGCAATTCCGGACGGTCCTTTTTAGTGTGTTTAGTGATTATTTGAAGTTCTAAAGAAGATGGATCGTTTCCTCCAGAAGACTCAGAAAGAGACTGAGACTGAACTGAAACTTGTTTCAACACCTGGAGGAGACGAAGAATCTACTGATGTTAGTGCTTCAACTTCAAGTCAAGCAACTGGAGCTCCTAGCGGAAGAACTGAACCCGGCAATCCCTGGCCGTACCTGGACAAATACTTTGAATACCAATACCTGGGCCCCAAGGGTGAGCAGAACCTAGAGTACAAGTGCTTGCTGTGCCTGCCGAACAAGAACATCCTCTCGACAAGCAACAAGAGCCAAAACAACCTCAAGCGACATGTCTCCAGGCGCCACCCTCACGTCCAGAACCAGTTCGACCAGTGCATCAAGGACGGGGTGGAGCTCCAGAAAAAGAAGAAGCGGCGAGGAGACCCTCAGGAGCGCCCCGACGACAAGAGGCAGAGGACCATGGTTCAGCCAACTATACGGGGGGGCCATGGCTGGACCGTCCAGAGTCACCAAGACTCTCTTTGAAGAGAAGGTCAGTAAATTCAATTAAAAATCTTACAACTTTGTCTAGAAGTATTTATAATCATTAAATTACACTCAAATGTCAGTCAGTTATGATGAAACGTAACAAATTTTTATTTCTTTTTAATTAGTTGATCACCTTATTTGTGGGCAACATGTCATGTATGACGTCGAGGAGATCAAGGCCAAAGTGAAGAAGCAGATGATGTATGGTGGAGAGGATTCTGGCAAGAGCGGACTCAGGCAAGGACACCAGCAGCAGCGAGGGTGAGAATGACCAGGACAATGACGACTTCTTTGAGGCTCTCTACGAGGGCGGGGAGAAGACGAAGGAGACCGGGACCAAGTTGGTGGAGACATTTCTCAGCGAGAGGCCTGTGAAACCCTTCATCTTCAACAAGGACTCGTTCCCCAGCCCGGCGTTGAAGGACTTGTTCATCAAGTTTAACACGCCTATCCCATCCAGTGCCGCCGTGGAGAGGCTCTTCTCTTTGGGGAAGGACGTCCTCCTCAAACCGAAAAGGTCAGGGCTCAGTGACAGCCATTTTGAAATGCTAGACTTCTTGGAGGGAAACTCAAGCTTTAACGTAATAACTTTTTTTCATCATTTATGTATTGTATTAATTATAATTTACGTTAATAAAATTAAAGATTTCCGGTGTCTTTAATTTCATTTTTCATTTTAATCAAATTTTTCACTTATATTATATATAAGGACCGAGGACCGAGTTGTTCCTAGGTCCTATCTTCAGAAAGGACCGTGACCGGGACCGTCAGTCCAGTTTGAGGCAAGGACCGGGACCGGGACCGTCGGTCCGTTTTTAGGCCCGGATGCCCACCTTTGTATATATATATATATATAATAGTGACCTGAACTGTCCAGCATTGTCGTTTACGTTTTTTATCTCTTTCACGTCTAACTATTATTTCACAAACAACTTTTGCTGCTGCTACAACAACCTCTTTTGATGTCATATTAACAACAACTGAACTGAAAATGTATCACTTTCAAGTTATCGTGTACACACTCTGTGATGCATCATTACTTGTGTCTACATATGATGTATCATCAAAAAATGCATCATTAGTGATATCGTGTACACGAGGCTTAATAAATCCTTTCTGACAGAAAGGTTTTAAGAAATCACTGCCACTGAAAATGCCTCGTCTCCAATAAAAACATACGGAAGTTCAAACGTGCTGTTTTTGGCCTTTTTAGGCGCTAGTAAGCGAAGTTCTCCATTTATAATCTTATAACGAAAAGTCGCATTTTCAATCACTCCTCCATCTGAGACCCTGCCATTCGTACCAATATCGCATAAAATAAACTCTGTTAGAATTAGATATGACCATCAGCACCATACTGTTGAATCCTTTATAATTTGAAAAGCATGATCCACCCTGGTGGTGGAGTAATTCCGACATGTTTGTCATCAATACAGCCTAAGCAATTTGGAAATTGCCATATGTTTTCGAATTGCTTGCCAATTTCTTTCCACTCCTGTTCTGATGCCGGAAATTGAAATAGAATGGAAGATTTTTCGATATATATATATATATATATCAGTGGCGTGCGGTCCATGGAAGCAAGGGAAGCATTCAAAGAAAGAAGAAAATGCTGTATTATACTTTAAAGTTTAAACAGTTCAATATGTGTTTATAATTTGTACAAAATCATTTTATTATACTATTTATAGCATTTGATTGGTAATCAGGTGGATACATAGTATATACATTGGTTGCCATTCGTGCAAAAACCTTTAAGAAAGCCGACGCAAAAAATCTCGAGTTGGATAACAATTGACGAAATGCATCCTTTTTCCCAATGACTTTCGCTTTTTTTTTACTGTTACAAATTGTTTCTTTCCATTCTAAAAACTCATTTAATGTTTAATAATGTAGTATTTATTGAATACAACAAGTTTCATACATAGTTTTTCTACTAAAAAATTCCATGGCCATGTTAAGCGAAAAAGAATATATTTATCGTTATTTTATCCTTCCCTATGTCAAAAAGGAAGCAATTTAGAAATCGCTGTCCAGATCTTATAGTTAATTTTCTTGAAATATCCTGCAACTTTACGTGCTGTCTGCTGTCATTCTCTCATTTAAAGCGAATACGTAACTACGCTAGAAATGCGCAAGGGTAAGAAAGGCTTGCAAGTTTAGCTTTAATCTCAATTGAGAAAAAGCTTCTTAAGGATATGAAAACCGATGCCTTTTACGAAGAAATAATAGATTATTTATAAAAAAGAAAGAAGAATAGAATTAACCTATAAGTAAAGTAAGTAGATGATTATATGTTTTGTTTTTATTATATACGAGTATTTTAAAGTTTTATTTTTATTTTATATAATCTTTGTTGTTTTTGCTTGAATTGCTTCCCCCTTGACGAAAAATCACCGCACGCCACTGATATATATATATATATATATTGGAAGTAGGTCCGGACAATTGGAACGCATTATTGATTAAAAACTGTAAAAATGAAATAGCTACACCTTTATACTGGATATGCAGACGATCCCTAGACACTGGGGAAATACCGAGCATCTTGAAAAGAGCAAACATTGTCCCTATATATAAAGGAAGGGACAGATCTCAAGCAAAGAACTATAGACCAGTGTCATTGACGTCCCACCTCACCAAAGTATTTGAAAAATAGTTAGAG
Source organism: Bathynomus jamesi (assembly GCA_023014485.1). Lineage (NCBI taxonomy): Eukaryota > Metazoa > Arthropoda > Malacostraca > Isopoda > Cirolanidae > Bathynomus > Bathynomus jamesi. The sequence goes on from JAJOZX010004163.1 coordinate 35,700, forward strand.
AGAAAATTTATGATTTCCTGGAGACACGGGAAAGATTCAACGAAAATCAGCATGGTTCCGATCAGGTAGATCATGCCTATCACAACTAATAGAGCACTACAACAATATCCTAGATGCATTGGAAGGCAATGACAACTACGATGTTATATACACAGATTTTGCTAAAGCTTTCGATAAATGTGACCATGGTATAATATCATATAAAATTAAAGACATGGGAATAACAGGCAAAGTGGGAAAATGGATCTACAACTTCCTTAGTGATCGTCTGCAGGTCGTCAAAATTCAAGGTATATCATCATCAGAATCGGAAGTACGCAGCTCAGTACCACAAGGGACAATACTGGCCCCACTCCTGTTCATTATCATGCTAACAGACATAGACAGCGGAGTAAACAGCAATAGTATAGTAACATCCTTTGCAGACGATACAAAGATCAGCAGAAAAATCAGCGATGTACATGACGTGGAGGCCTTGCAGAGGGACACGAACAAAATATACAAATGGTCAGAAGACAACAACATGTCATTCACATTCAACGCCGAGAAATTTCAGCTCTTGAGATATAGTAGAAAAGAAGAACTTAAACAGACTGCATATTATGCTCCAGATAGACAGGAAATTCAGAGAAGCATGAAAGCGATTGATCTCGGGATAATAATGACAGATGATGCGAAATTCGAAACACAAAATCAGATAGCGATAAATAAAGCAAAAAGAGTCGCCGGACAGGTTCTAAGAACGTTCAAGAGAAGGGACAGGACAGTAATGATTCCTCTGCTAAAAACACTGATTATACCAAAACTTGAATACTGCTCAGTTTTGACGTCCCCATATAAAAACGAAGAAACTAATAAACTAGAAGAAACGCAAAGGCATTTCACAGCCAAGATTGATGGCTGCAAAGAACTCAACTACTGGGAAAGACTACGTAAACTAAATCTGTTCTCACTGGAAAGAAGAAGAGAGAGGTACATCACAATCTACATTTGAAAAATGATCGAAAAACTGGTACAAACCTAAAACTAAACCCAATTACCATTCAAACACTGGAAAATAGGAAAGGCAGAATGTGTAGTGTTCCCAAATTAAAGGCCTGACAAGGGACCTCCTCAACCCTGAAAAAATAGCTTGGTTGTCAGGGGGCCAAGACTTTTCCACCAGCTTCCTAAGGACCTCAGAAACGTAATGGGGGTCAAAGTTGAAGTCTTCAAGAAAAGACTGGATGCCTGGCTCAGGACAGTACCAGATGAGCCGGGCGTGCCTGGCTATGTACGGTGGAGAGCGCAAGAAAGCAACTCGCTCCTCCACCAGACCAGACCTAGAGGCGGGGCCACCAGCTTGACCTCCGTGTGAAGAGAGACCAACGCACGAAACAACATAAGGTTCATAAAGTAAGGTGTATATATAGAGTGGCGCAAAAGTCGCTTATCATAGCCTCATAGGTACAACAAATCGATGAATCGGTACAGAATTTAAATTTTGTACCGATTCATCGATTTGTTGTACTTAGTATTCCATACATTAAAACCAAGCTCACCCTCTCGTCTATTGTTAATTTCGCAGCCATCCCCTACCTAAAAGAAAAAAATAATATATTATAATCAACACTGAAAACTCCTATGATGCGCGACGTTTGCGACACCCTGTACATAACATGCCTGACCTAAAATTAAAATTAATTTAAAATGCAATTTTGCTGATTTATTGCAGTTTACAGTGATGTGCATTTTTGCTCTTTATTCATTTTATTAATTTATTTTTTTACAGATTACCCGAAAGCACAAGCAACAAAGCGAGAGCAGTCACTTAGAAAAGAATTCTAGATCATTCTCACCGACTCCTGGATCGAGCGTATATAATACACCGATTGCAAAAAAAAAAAAGAATATACCGACAAAACTGATGAGCTCATGAGCATTGTCGCTCAAAAATTGAAATCAAACGATAACGGAGCCTATTCTCATTTTGGGAAACATGTCGCGGAACAGCTGAATCACATGCCAAAAGAAATGGCCACATATTGTACTAAATTAATTGGTGATGTTCTTTTTGAGGGGCAAATGGGCACTCTATCTAGACATTCAAATATAATTACAAATAACTGTGAGTCCAAATAATGTCATCCCTTGCATTAATAACCTTGGTCAATACTGTTCAAACTATTAATATGCAACTAATAATTTTCAATAAAATATAATTTTTTTTTTTTACCTTTAACTATTCTGTATTAAGAGTAGTCAGTGATGTAGTCGAGACCACCATGGCCGAGACCTGAGACCAAGACCAGAAAAAAAGGTCTCCAGACCGGTCTCTCGAGTCCTACATCACTGAGAATAGTGTAAATAGCTCTCTACGTATCTGGTATAATCTTGCCCAGTGCTTGCTCTGATATTGCAGTAGAAATTTTTAAATCTTCATACACCATTCCAGCTTCTAGGAATCTCAGCAATTAACTGCTCAGCATAGCACTCAAACGTTTATGATGGGATATTGTTCTCTCATGATTGTATCTTGACGCTGTATTATTGGAGGTAACTAACTCTTAAAATTCAAACTAAGTACTTTCGTCCATATGTAAGTTATGAAAACTGATACATGTTGGTAGTTGGGAGGTAACGAAAATGGTCCACTGAGTAGGTAGATAGTTAATCTAACAATTATTAAACTCATTTTATGTCAATAAGTGGTGGAATGAAACCAATTGGTTGCTCACCAGAGTTATTCTTCACACTAGTATTTATATACTGTGTGATAGAGCGTGCTTGGTAGTTTCTCACACTACCAATGAACCAACAAACCAAAAAGGACGCTGGTGGAAAAAGCCGAAAAAACAGAGGCCTTGGAAAAACGGCATGGAGCACCAAGGGCGTGATAACAGTTAAAAGATCTCCACCAGCAAGTATGTTCTCAAAAATTGAGCAAAGAGAAGAGGACTGTCTAATAACACTCAGTAAGTGATCAGTTGTTTCTAAACCTCAGTTTAGTCATAACATAAACTAGGTCGAATTAAATTAGGCCTACATTGTGGTCTAAGACCTAGCATCAACTCATAGCTTAATAAAGGCTAAGGTAAATTACCTAATCTAATTTGTGTGAGGAATCCTTATGGAAAAACCTGTACGCGATTACAACATTGGTATCATATGTGATACCTTTATTTCATAAATAAAAATAAATTATTAATTAATTGAATTAAATATCTACAAAATTGTCTCGGGATTGGCGACATAGCCTAATGAGAATGAAATGATTGCCATACATACATAGAACCCGTATGTAGGCATCCGGCCTACATAACCACGAGAAACATTTATTATTTCACGTGATCAAAATTTTCCATTGCTAACTCATGAGATTATATCAAGGCAAGGGTCAACAACTTGCCAAATCAGCAATTTATACTAAAATATGAAGATTATATTATAGCGGCTCTCGCTCAGAGCTCTTATGTTACAGCGAACGCTTTAAAACAGGGAAGGAAGATGTGCTTCGTCTTCCCTAAAGTTCGAGTGAATTCCTTATAATATAAAACTAATAACTATAAAAAGGATAGGCCTATACCTTCAGGTGTTTAATTCGTGACTGCCTAATTAGTTACAAAAGTGTCAACTCGCAGTGTAGGCTCCATCGTAAAGGCCCTACATCGAAGAAGACCGTCATGCCCTACATCGAAGCAAACTAAGGCCCAGCCGAAATAAGGTGGGCCACTTTCTTTCGTTCACATAGAGGCATCTAAAATCCTGAGGCTAGAATTACCGTAGACAATTAAACATAAAGAGGTCCTTGAAGACTACACATACATAACTCCTTACGAAAAAACATAGGGCTTTTGTCGTTAAACTCTCCACTGAAGTCTGCTGGAAATTTCCAATGGATGAGGGTATCAGGCAATTAACCCATAGCCCTATATAGTTTTTTTCATAATCCTACTGTGGACCTCGATTTACTCTGCCCGCTCTGGACCATTTCCGGAATCTCAGGCTGACCTCCTACAAGGTCTAGGCTTAAACCTACTCTACAGTTAGACTGGAGATATTAGGTGTGGGTTAATTGGGGACCAATTATACAGAGCATTTTTCACATAAGTAGTTTAACCAACGAGACGGTTCTAAATCTAATCCTTCAGATCTTTTTCTGCTCTTTTTCTTTGAGTTTAAACACGAAGGTTAGGACAGTTAAATTAAGTGATTCGTCAGACAACAACAACAACAACAACTCATCGAAAAGGTTTCCTGCTAACTGAAGAAAACGGTCAGTAAGACGGAATGGTGTGTGGGCTTTCACAGCGTTCCGTCTTGCCTCGAGAGATAGGACGAAGCGTGTATGCCAGCATTTACATTCCCTTACAGAGGGTTGACGAAAGTAAATAGACACCACACTGATTGTCCTCCAGAACAAATGGCAAAGCTCATCACTAGAATGCTAGAACGTGTGTCACCTTTACATAATGGAAAGGGGAAAGCAACACGACACGATTCTAAATATATTCATTCAATAAATCTGTTATTATTTAGTGACTTTTATTATCAAATCAAAAACTATGGAAAACCCAAGGTGTCTATTTTACACTTTTCTCAACCCTCTGGAGCTAAAAATAAAATTTAATCTTCTACGTTCCATTTTATGAGTCCATTATTGCTGTGTTACTAATTACTAATACCTAAATTATATTTTAAGAATAATTGTTGTTTTGTTTAGAATCAGTGAAGCGGTTACTCGTGCAGAAGATCTTACCGTAACTAAACTGGATATTTCTTCACAGAGCACAGCTATCTCTCTGTTCTCATTTTTAGTCTACCATAGAGAATTCGTTAGTGCTCCGTAGCTCAGGTGACCGACCCTGAACAGTGTGGTTCTGGTTCGCCCCCTCCTGTTGACACCTAGCTTGGGTTGAGTCGGACGCTTCCTGTTAATGATCGGGCTAAAGGTAATCCTTTTGTGTACACTCACCCACACGTAGTGGGGAAATGAGCGTCCTTTTGTATTCGTTAATGAAGACGCAGCAAAACTCTCTGAACTGCTACTACTAGTGTCATCAAGACAATCTTTACTACTGTATTCCAAAACCCAAAGTAGAAGACGGTTTCTCAGAAGCAGATACGGTATACGGTGCACCAATACTGATCAATATAAGCTTCGGATTAACAGCAGTAATGAGTCATTAACAATGAGTCACTGAACTACCGTGATATGCTAGAAATGAAAAACAGTGAAAATCCAATATAAGATCCAGTAATTTATTTCAAGGTCAGAATGAAGATCTGAATTTTATCTTTGAACCAGACCAAGATCAAGGCCAGTAGTTATCTTAATTCTGAATCAGAATTGAGATTTTTACAGGATCAGGATCTGTAGCTCGGTTACATCCTTACTTTTAAGTCAAAGTAAATTAATGGCATCAATCTTTTCATTTTCTCATGAGAATAAGTCAAATAGCCACAACACACTAAGTATACTTTCCGAAGCTCATATGAAACAACCTCATTTATGAATCAGATTACGAATTGAAAAGTAAAGGTGTGTGTGTGTGTGTGTTTACAAATGAACCATGTGTACTAGATTTTATTCAGACATCTTTTTATGTTGAATAGCATTTACTCCCAACATTATTGTGAAAAAAACTACTTTAAGGACAGACTATAGTAAAAAAATATAAAATGTGTCAATATCTTAAAAACTGGTTCTATGGATTTAGCGCCTTTTGGAAATCAGATCTTCATATACAAGTATAGGTCAAACGAGAAAAACTTTAGATATAAGGGTAAAACAGCATAAATATACGCGTAGAACAGCAACTAATTCTAATGTATTGTTTAACCATATGTATAGATGTAATAGTATCAAGTGGGAGAGTTCTAAAGTTCTCGTTAAAAACAGATATATAATTGGAAGGAATATTTCAGAATGTGTTTATCCATTTTAAAAATAATTTCAATAACAGTGCGAGAATGTACGTATAAAATTGACAATATCTTGTTAAAATATCTTTTGCTTTTAATCAGTGCTTGTAAACCTTGTGCTAATCTCTTTTTACTTCTCTGTTCTAATGTCCTCGTATATAGGTACAGTATATATTTTCATACAATACAGCAATATACCTCACGATACGAGGTGTATTGCTGAATACACGAAAGGCCTTGGAATTGTTCATTCTGACGAAGGTCAAGCTTTTCACCCCACCTTAGACCTACAATTTAACGTGGAATCAGAACCCCACCCCACCAGCAGCACAGCGATATATATATATATATATATATATATATATATATATATATATATATTTATATAATCATGGCTGCATTTCTAGTTTAAGTGTAAGTATGAAGAGCTAAATATCTTTTTACATAGAGCACAATTCTTCCCATACCCCCATTTCAGGGTACGAGCAGCTTGCAACAGCATTACCAAGCAAATAGCGAGGGTAGGGATCTCAAAGTACTGATGAGACTTTCGGACGTGGTTCATCACCACTGAAAGCGACATGTTCTGTGTTAGTCTAGTCCAAAGAACATCCATATCCATATTCAATTTCTTGCAATTTTCGTTAGTTTGTATGGCAGACCCCAGGTATTATATATATATGTATGTATGTATGTATGTATGTATGTGTGTGTGTTACAGGAAATGTGTGTAACTAGGGTTTCACGAAATCCCTAAAATGTTCAGGAATTTCATGTAAGGTTAAGTCGTGATATTTGCGTTAAAACTAACGAAAATATCACCACTTAACCCTACATGAAATCCCTGAACACTTTAGGGATTTCATGAAATCCCTAGTTACACAAATTTCCTGTAATATATATATATATATATATATATATATATATGGGATGAATTTCACAATAAAACACGTGAAATGAATGAATGCTGCAAACCCACAAGGAAAAAGAAAAACGATTCCAAGGCCTTTCGTGTATTCAAAGCTACACCTCGTCAGGGAATGAAGATAAAAGGCGAGATGCCCATAAATATATACAACGTACAGGAAAAACAAAACAATTAGCACATATTTAACAAGGGTTAATGAGAGGCAAAAGAAATTTTAACATGATATCGTCAATTTTATACGTCCCCGCACTGTTATTGAAATTGTTTTTAAAATGAATAAATGCACATTCTAGAATATTTCGTTCTATTATATCTCTGTTTTTAACAAGCGCTTTAGAAATATCCCACTTAATGCTATGGTTACATCTATACATATGGTTAAATAAAGCATTGGAAGTATTAGCTGTTCTACAAGCATATTTATGCTGTTTTACCCTAATATCTAACGTTTTACCGGTTTGGCCTATATATACTGAGTTACATTGTGTACATCCGATCGAATACACACAACCAACAACATTATCAGGGCTATTCTTTATTAGGCGTGATTTAACAGTATTATTATACTTAAAGATTACATTAATGCCAATTGCTTTAAGTACAGTTGGAAGGTATTGAAAATTAACATGGTAAGGTAGGCTAAGGATATTTTTACGCTGAAATTCCTTTACAATTACATTATTATAATACCTATTCTTGGCTTTCTTAAGACAGTTATCTAAAAATGAAATAGGATAACATAATTTAGTACCAATATTCATGATATTGCAAAACTCGGAATCTAAAAATTCAGGACTGACAACTCTCAATGCTCGAAGAAACATAGCAGAGAAAATAGAGGATTTAATCGAAGGATGATGGTCAGAATAAAAATGCACGTAAGAGTTATTATTAGTAGGCTTACGGTAGACTTCATATTTGAACTGATTAGAGCATCTCCAAATTTTTAGATCAAGAAAAGATAGGCTTCCATCATTTTCTTTTTCAACTGTAAACTTAATAGATGGGACTAAATTGTTGAGCCTACCAAGAAATAAGTCCACATCCAAATTATTAGGCCAAAGGCATAAAATATCATCTATGTACCTGTACCAAACCAGGTTAAAATTAACAATCGTAGGCAAAATTCTACTTTCAAAAAATTCCATATATAAATTAGCTAGTACAGGTGAAAGGGGATTTCCCATAGCCAATCCAAACGACAGAACATAAAACTTATTTTCTTTTCTTGATCTAAAAATTTGGAGATGCTCTAATCAGTTCAAATATGAAGTCTACCGTAAGCCTACTAATAATAACTCTTACGTGCATTTTTATTCTGAACATCATCATTCGATTAAATCCTCTATTTTCTCTGCTATGTTTCTTCGAGCATTGAGAGTTGTCAGTCCTGAATTTTTAGATTCCGAGTTTTGCAATATCATGAATATTGGTACTAAATTATGTTATCCTATTTCATTTTTAGATAACTGTCTTAAGAAAGCCAAGAATAGGTATTATAATAATGTAATTGTAAAGGAATTTCAGCGTAAAAATATCCTTAGCCTACCTTACCATGTTAATTTTCAATACCTTCCAACTGTACTTAAAGCAATTGGCATTAATGTAATCTTTAAGTATAATAATACTGTTAAATCACGCCTAATAAAGAATAGCCCTGATAATGTTGTTGGTTGTGTGTATTCGATCGGATGTACACAATGTAACTCAGTATATATAGGCCAAACCGGTAAAACGTTAGATATTAGGGTAAAACAGCATAAATATGCTTGTAGAACAGCTAATACTTCCAATGCTTTATTTAACCATATGTATAGATGTAACCATAGCATTAAGTGGGATAGTTCTAAAGCGCTTGTTAAAAACAGAGATATAATAGAACGAAATATTCTAGAATGTGCATTTATTCATTTTAAAAACAATTTCAATAACAGTGCGGGGACGTATAAAATTGACGATATCATGTTAAAATTTCTTTTGCCTCTCATTAACCCTTATTAAGTATGTGCTAATTGTTTTGTTTTTCCTGTACGTTGTATATATTTATGGGCATCTCGCCTTTTATCTTCATTCCCTGACGAGGTGTAGCTTTGAATACACGAAACGAAAGGCCTTGGAATCGTTTTTCTTTTCCTTGTGGGTTTGCAGCATATATATATATATATATATATATATCATTCGTTTATATCGCTTTTAGTTTGGTTTTCCTGTGTTTTGTAAACCAATCTCTGAAACTGTTTTGTTTTACGTTTTAGAAGTGACAAACAGGAAACGATGTCTATTGTTTAATATCCTTCGCAACATCTAAGGTCATACAGTATGACGCATGGAACCTACAGCTTTACGTGGGATCCGAACCACGGGTCGTTACTCGTTACATCATCTGAACGGAGATGAAGTCCCCCATCCACCTGCAACCCAGACCCAATGTCGCTAAAATCTCACTGATCGATGGGAAATGGTGTAGACTCTACCACGACGTCTCCTGTGAACTACTCCAGAATTAACTGCGTCTCAAATCAGTAAATTTACTTCGTCTTAAAGTGAACACGAAGATTGATTATATATATATATATATATATATATATATATATATATATGCGCAGTATCCAGATATTTGGACCTAACACTGCATCACGTGAATTCTTCGCACGTCACGAGGAGGCAATGTGTTGTTTGTCGCAATACGAATGTTCCGACTATAAAAAGATTTTCGCCCATTCTAATCCCAAGTTGACCTGAGCGCTGTGCCAGTTTCTGTCCCCCCCTCCCTGATACTACTCCCTAACTCAAGAATTCGGATTAAAAAACATTCTTAAAATTTCTGTAAAAGATAATTATTATTTTTATTATTAAGTCGAGAACGCGGAGAGCCAGTCTTCATAAGCACCGTGCCATCCCCGTTGCCTGTTACTGCGGGAAAGTGAGAATTCTTAAATGAGAATTTTGGATAATGAGAAAACTATTTACCCGGTTGGGCAATGCACCAAAACGAGGATCGAGGGAGCAATCAACTCAATGTCACGTGCACACACGCAGGCCATATCATAATTATAATGGGCTTCAATATTAATTGCATAATAAACATTAATTAAGAAATAATGCATTTATTTTCCTTGTTCCTTTCACCAGAAATCAGTCCATATTGATTCATATTATTTGGTTTGCTTGACAAAAGCAAAACCTTTTTCATTTGAAAATTCATATATACACTTTGTCATTGTAACTTATTTGCCATCTACAGCCATCTGTTAAGACTAACTTACATCCTTATAAACAAAGGATCTAAATCTGACGGTTTCTTGGCGTCATAGACGTGACTTTACATAAATATGACGTTAATGTAATATCTCGTGGTTGCTGGGGCCTGGGAATAAAGTAATTTATTTAAATTTACATTTTAACATTAACATTAATGATAAGATAAATCTTTCAGAGATATACGTTAGATTTAATTAAAAATTGTACAGGGTGGCCACAAAAGTATATTACGTATCCTGAAATAGGCGTACGGGCGGAATGGTGACATATGTAAAAAGATGTCTAATTCTTCATACTTACATTTAAACTGAATGCATCCATGATATTATATATATATATATATATATATATGCGCCTCAGTGGTGTAGTGGTTAGCATCGCTGGCTACGAATCCATCGGTCTCAGGATCGAGACCCGGTGATGGCACACAATAAAAAAAATGGGTTGGTGGATAAATGGGCACCTTGGGTAGCCTAGTGGTTAAGACGCTGGGCTGCTGGTCGGGCGTGGTTCGGATTCCACGTTAAACTGTAGGTCTAAGGTCGGGTGACAAGCTTGACCTTTGTTAGAATGAACAATTCGAGCGGAAGCAAAGCCAAGGTTAACCAAGGTTATTTGTCCTTGAGTATTGCAGGAAAGAGATTGATGTAAGTGAGGCAGCCTCAGAGGTGGATGACTAACTATAGATAATTCTTTTCAGTCACGTGATTCGCTCGAGAAATCAACTGACTTGAATTAAGAATTGGATTGACTGTTTTACATGAATTAAACACCAAATTATGGGATGGAAAAATTGTCAACAACTTCTTTTGGACTGGGTTAAGTTTAGTTTGGTCATGTTAGATTAGGTGAGGTTATGTCCCTCAAGTTACGCGAGGTTAGGTTAAGTTATAAGAGTATCAGTAATTTTGACCATGTTCATCATAATTCGGCCTTACGACACCTGATCGACTTGACATTCTATCGACATGTTATTATTAGGTTAGGTTAAGTTAGTTTTTTAGTGTCGATGTTTTTGTCTTGTCGACGAAATGTGTATAGATCCCTAATAATTTGAACCTATAAACATTCATCCACGGAGTATTTCATTGACACTCTAATATCCTAACCTAACTTAACACTAAAAATACCTTGTCGATAGCATTTCACTCCCAGGAAATGATATAACTTGCAGAGCTGGGCACTTGCGGCATATTTTGCGGTACTGCGGTACTGCGGTACTACCAAACTACCAAACCGGGACCGCATAACGCAGTACCGCAAAGGATCGCTGAAAGTACCGCAGTACCGCTACCGCATCAAATTTCCGCGTACCGGTTTGGTACCGGTTTGGTAGTTTGGTAGTACCGCAGTACCGCAGTACCGCAAAATATGCCGCAAGTGCCCAGCTCTGGATATAAGCCCGCCTAATTTGGGGATCTCCCCTCTTACTTGGTGCATTCATGATCAAGTGCTGTCATGTCCAAACTGCTTCTCCGCCAAAAGTGTAAAATGTTATAATGTTTCAGACCAACAAAGACCCTAGGATCCACTCATGGCTGGTCTTCCTGTCCACAATGTTCATGGTTTGACAAAGGAAAATATGGTTTCTTGAAAAATAAAAAAATTCCCCTAAAATAGGGTCGTAATTTTGTATATGGTGGTATGTGTATTGTGTATACTACTTGTATAGGGCAGGTGTTTTCAGGTTCTCAAGGCTGAAAAGATTTACTCAAAACAAGATGATGTGGCGACCTGTGGTTCGGATCCCACGTAAAGCTGTAGGTGACCTCCGTCACGCGACCTTTGCCGTGACGAAGGAAATTAAACACCCCAAAAACATTACCATGTTAATGGTGTAGTCGACACAGTAATGGTAAAAACATTTCGCAAAATGAGTATAAATGACTCCGAAATGAGTATGACTGAAAATGGCTGCACTGTCTCGTTCTATCGTTTGAAGTCATCAATTTCTGAATAAACTTGAGAGAGAGAGAGAGAGAGAGAGAGAGAGAGAGAGAGAGAGAGAGAGAAGCAGCGGTCTATTTTTAGATGTGAAAACTATTAATTACATTTGTGAACGTTCCTTGCGGCCTAACGTCATTTAATCAGCAAGTTATTTTGGATTACATTAAGTTAGGTTAAGTTAATTTTTTTTTAACTGAATAACCTTTATCATTAGTAAAATAAATAAATTTACAATTATTATTATTATTATATAAATAATTGTGAAGCTGGACTATTTATTTTATTTTATTTGGCCCTTAAGATTTGTTTCGTCAACCAAATGGGTCCCCTTCCTTGTGTGTGGGGGGGGTTATAATGATAATGAAGACTTATTACAAATTCCTAATTTAATTAGGAAATTCTTAATAAGTTCATTCTTCATTCTTTTCTTGCATTCGGTAATACCAAATGCATGAAAAGACTGCATTATTAGGACTTCTTTATAAGTCCGTTTGTATGCATCACACAACTCTCATTTTACGAATATATATATATATATATATATATATATATATAGTTGCTCAAAAGTCAAGCACCAAAGCAATAAAATTAAAAATAACTAGTGTGGCTATGGTGCCTGCATAACTTTGGAATAACCCTGTACATGCGGGTGGGTGGGGGGATATTCCAAAATAGTACAAAGCCATCTCCCACAGACTTAGTTTTTTGTTATTATTTTAGTTATATTTCGTGTTACTGCATAATCTTGCCAAAAAATTCAAATCCGCACCTGCTTTTATCCTGTTGAAACCACACACCTATCCCATGTATTAGGTTCAGTCAATAAATTCGTAGAATCTGCAATACCAGTGTTTTTAATTAATGAAACAGTTCTACGAACTTATTGACTGGACCTCGTACGTTTGTGATCGTAAAAAATAATTAGATTTCAAACGTTCGTCAACGTTGGCGGCTAAAATATGCAGTACGATCAATTTTTCATTCTATCGATCTCTAAAATTACGTTGACTTGTTATCATCGTGTATGTGAAAATCTTTTAAAACAAATTTCTTATATGACTCATGTAAACAGGGTTAGGATAAATGGTAAGAAATAAGACTGAAAAAATTAAGACAAAAAGAGAAAAAAGAAAAAGGAGTTATTAAAGACTAAATATGATTCAAAAGAAGGCTGTTTCTTTTTCTCTAAACTCTCCCAAATAATATTGGAACTTCGTGTCACAATGTCTGTATATATTGAATGTCTGTATATATTGAATACGAGCTTTTAGCTGAACACTAAAGAATATATATATATATATATATATATATATATATATATATATATATTGTATATTGCAACGTTTCAAGCACAAACTATGCTCATCCTCAGGCAAAAATTCTAAAAGTTAATGTCATTATGGCTTTTAATATTATGTTTTTAACTTTTTATATATATATATATATATATATATATGTATTAAAAATCAGAAAATTCTTATAAATTGCTTGTTCTTTACCTGTACTTACTTGACAAGTTGCATTTCAAATACTAACGTATCTTGATTGTGACGTCATCAACACATCTAATTAATATTATTAAGTTCATTATCCTTTATTGTACGTATTGTACTTATAAGTATATATATATATATATATATATATATATATATATATATATATATATAATATATGACACGTCAGCTGTTGCTTAGGCGAGTTTCAGAAATCAGCTGATTTGGAGGTTGTTGAGTTGCCAGATACTCCTTTTTGGATAAGAGCAAAATGTTCTCATACCTGGTTCTTTGTTTGACTTTAATATAGATGAACCTTTATATATAAACTTTTTTATGCTTCACGTGGATTTTTATAAGAAATTTATTCATTCAGACAGAAGAAAATATTTACTATATCTAAATGTAAGGCCAATATAATTAAAACACTTGTGTATCAGCCCAGGGCCTACTTTGCTTCGTACAGAAATAGATTTTAGCAGTCTTCGACCACATTCTCTGCTTCCTTATTAATTAACTTATTAAGGGAAGTGAACTGTAATTTCTGTAAGGTCTTCTGTCAACAGGAAAGAACTACAGAAGATTTTAAGCGTTTGTACTGATTCGTTTATGTGGGACTAATCTTAATGTTTGCTGCAAGTCTCATTTCCTGGAATGAATTTTTCTTCCTTTTATCTCCCTTCGGTTGTTACCTTTCTCAGAATTTAGTGTTATATATATATACAAATTGTATGGGCATCATCATCATTATTATTAAGTAGTCAAGCACTAAAAAAAGAGAAATTTCTGCGCAGTAAAAGTTTCCGAAATCCGGTGTGCCGAGTACGGAATAAAAGTAATCAGCCATTTTAAGAATAGTTAAATTACCTCTTGGTACAAATGTTCAACGAATAAGTGTTGATGTACAGTTTGATCGAATCCCCTTTTATGAGCCCCTTCTTGAAAGTGAATGACGCAATAGGCCAAAACTCTTTGTTCGAGAACCGAGGACGCGTCACTCCCATTGAGCAGAGTTGCCAATATCGCTAACTTAAAAACGCCATATCTGAAACCATCCGAAGAGTTGGTAATGCTGAATAATTTTTTTTGCAGAGAAAATGGTCTTTATTTGTTAATGCCATAAGGAACATTTCTTTGTCTTAGAAAAGGAACGTTAACATTAATTAATTTACATCGTTTATTAAAGTATTTTTACTGAATTTCCTGATTCTATAAAGCGCAATAGTTATGCGCACTTAGAAATATCCACACCCTTTATTAACGTTATGGATCAATATGCATTTTGATCCCTTTGGGCTATATGTGGGCTGATACCACGTACTAATCATAAATATCAATGTGTGCGTGTGTGTATATATATATTATGAGTCATAGAAGAAAACGTCTAGTTACAGGTTTTCAATACAAAATTATGAAAGTTAGTCTGTTTAAAGTTGGTTTTAAAATGAAAGGTTATTTTCACTGCAAATTCTCTGCAAGTGGGCTAAAGAGAAGGAAGGATTGAACATTACACCCTCCATTATCCACTTTCGTTTGTAGCCCCTCGAAACCCACAAGGAGGTGCAGTTTAAAGTCGAAGAGAAACCACATCTTATCTGTATGCAATTTAATGGGAACTATTTTATCAATGTGATAAAGCAGTTTATATATATATATATATATATATATATATATATATATATACAGGGTGGGCCGTAAGTTTCCATACATAGGAAAAATAAACATTTTTTTATGGACAACCATTTTTATTTATATAATATGCTCTACATGGTTGCCATTGTTTTGAAAACACATTTCCATACGTGTTCCCCACTGTTGATGAACACGCATTAGCACAGTTGACGTTATGCTTGTAATGGCGTTGGTGATACGTTCCTTTAGATGATTTATGTCTCGTATCTTTTCCTGATACACCATGGCCTTCAAGTGCCCCCAAAGATAGAAATCAAGGGGGTGAGATCTGGGGATCTGGGAGGCCACTCCACAGGACCACGCCGACCAATCCAAGCATCCGGAAACTGCTGATCCAAATACCGACGCACGTGAAGACCATAATGAGGTGCAGCTCCATCTTGCTGGAAGTAAACTGGGAAGTTACCTTCCTCGTTTAGCAGGGATGGGAAAATCTCTTCTTGCAACATGTTAAGATACCTTTCGGCATTAAGATTTCCACTGACAAAAATTGGTCCAATAATTCTGTCACCCCATATCCCGGCCCACACCATCACTTTACCGGCACCTTGCATCTTCGTCGGACTCAGCCAGTTAGGGTTAGCATTACTCCAATAACGTATGTTTTGCCGATTAACCTCTCCATTGACGTAAAAATTTGCTTCATCAGTAAACAAGATCTTACGTCAAACGCATATTCTTAGGGTATCTGAAACATAAAAACAAACGTTTAATTTTTCCTATGTATGGAAACTTACGGCCCACCCTGTATATATATATATAATTATATATATATATATAATTATATATATATATATATAATTATATATATATATATAAATTATATATATATATATATAATTATATATATCTATATATATATATATAATTATATATATATATATATATGATGAATAAAACCACGAAGGAAAAGAAACACAAAGGGGTGCTCAAGCGCTTTCGTCTAATGACATCCTCAGGAACACTGGAGTGAAAGGACAGATCAAGGCAATATATAGGTTACAAAAATAAACATACATACATACATATTCACATATATATACATATATATATATACATATATATATATATATATAAATATATACATATATATAGTAAGCATAGAAAAAAAAAATTGTGGGGGAGCCAACATTTATATGGTCACAGAAGACTAAAGAAATAAAAATAAATATAAATATAAATTGAGAAAAATTAATTACAAAATAGTGCCTTAGTGATATATATGTCACAGCCTAAATAATCATAAAGAAATAAACAGGCAAATAAAAAAACCCATAACAACAATTTGTCCTACGTACACTTTTACTCTGGACATGACACCCCTATTAAAAAGGCCATATTTTTCTCAATGTTTCTCCGCGCTCTTAGGATCGCCAGTCCTGAATACATCGATGCCGAATTGGAAAATATCAACGGTATTGGAAGTGAGTTGTGTTACCCATCTGCGTTCATGGAATCTTGTCTTAATAAGGCTAAACGAACCTTCTATCGTGTGAATAATAACACTCGCACCTTGTCAAAGAATATTTTAGTACTTCCATTTTTCCCGGGCTTCTTAGGCATTGCTAATGTACTTAAACTTTTGGATATCAGTGTAGTTTTTTCATATAACAATATTGTGAAAAACATCATAGTAAAAAATAGCCCTACCAATAATTTAGGCATTATCTATAAAATTGGGTGTAAGCAATGTGATTCCTTTTACATAGGTCAGACGGGAAAGGATTTGCAAACGCGTGTAAAACAGCATCAATATTCCGTTAGAACGGGACAGTTGTCTAGTGCCCTTTTTGTCCATTTGTCAGAGTTATCCCATTGTATTGATTGGAATAATGTTTCAGTTTTGTTTCACTCTAGCAACATTGTTAATAGAAATATTCTTGAGTCGGCTATAATTCAACTTACAAATAACCTTAACATGAGTAAAGGTCTGTTTCAACTTGATCCCGTTGCTCTGAATTCCTTCAGAATGGATTTAAACAAAAAGGGCAGGTTGTTAAATCTTTGGTAAAAAATTTGTTTTTGTCTGTTGTTTCCCTTACAATTTTATTTTTCAATTTTTTGCTGTATGAGTGTATGTGTATGTATGTATGTGTATGTGCGTATGTGTGTGGTCATTGCAGTTAAATGTGTTTGTATGTATATGTGTTTATATGTATGTATGTATGTGTGTATATGTATGTATGTATGTATGTATGCAGTTAAATATATATATATATATGTATATGTGTATGTACCTTACCTTACCTTACAACCTCACAAAGGTTCTGCGGGATGATTTCTCATTTCGTGAAGGTCAAGCTTGTATATATATATATATATGTATATGTGTGTGTGTGTGTGTGTGTGTTTGTATATATGTGTGTATATGTATATATATATTTGGGTATGCGGGTATATATGTGTACGTGTATTATTTGTAATTTTTTCAAGTTATATTTATTTTTATTTCTTTATTCTTTTGCGACCTACCGTTTTCTCAGACAATAATTATAAAAACAAATTTGGTAATTTTTTTTTCCCTTATGCATATATATATATATATATATATTCTGTATATATTGCGTTTATATTTCGTATATATACCGTAAATATGTTGTATATATATTTTATTGTTCTTTATATATCATCTAGGGATCATTTTGTTTTCCAATTTATATTTACTTGTACTTTGTATTCGTTTGTGACTATAATATGCTTATGTGGTAATTTTTCCCTTATAAATTGGTGTGCCTCTCTTAAAATTTATCTTTCAATTTTTATTTTTTAATAATGTGACATATATATCAATTTGGCAGCATCTATTAAATCGATTGTAAAACCTCCCTCTTGAGCTTGAATTGGTAGACTCCACTTACAATATTTATATTTATTTTTATTTCTTTATTCTTTTGTGACCTGTTCCATAAAAAAGCCATTTGAATTTATATGGAAGGTCGGCCAAAGTGCTAAAAGTGTCTTTATATATATATATATATATGTATATATATGTGTATATATATGTATATATATTATATATATGTATGTATATGTATTTATGGGTTTTTTTATTTGCCTGTTTATTTCTTTATGATTATTTAGGCTGTGACATATATATCACTAAGGCACTATTTTGTAATTAATTTTTTCTCAATTTATATTTATATTTATTTTATTTCTTTAGTCTTCTGTGACCATATAAATGTTGGCTCCTCCCACAATTTTTTTTTTCTATGCTTACTATATATATGTATATATTTATATATATATATATATGTATATATATATATATGTATATATATGTGAATATGTATGTATGTATGTTTATTTTTGTAACCTATATATTGCCTTGATCTGTCCTTTCACTCCAGTGTTCCTGAGGATGTCATTAGACGAAAGCGCTTGAGCACCCCTTTGTGTTTCTTTTTCCTTCGTGGTTTTATTCATCATAAATACTTTTCACGTGTCACTTTCGTGAAATAATTTTTCATATATATATATTATATATATATATATATATATATATATAATTATATATATATATATATATATATATATATATATATATATATATATATATATATATATATATATATATGAAAATGAAAAGGTTTATTGGCAGACTATAGTCCATATGATTGGAGAGAGAGAGAGAGAGAGAGAGAATACAAAATTATATACAAAAGTTCCAAGAATATTTGTCAACAAGCAAAAGATTTTATTTTTTCCTCCTACAAATTCCACTAGAGAGACCCTTTTTTTTAGGGGTACTGAATGCTCTAACCATTGCCCTAATCCTAAACTCTGACATTTATCTATACCCATTTGATGGGGCAATGGATGAAATAAGAAAGACGCCAATGTTAAGTATAAATAACTGAATGCGCAAATGACAGATACACCAAACCTATTTTCAGTGGGCCGCCATTTTTTAACATTTTACAATTTAGCTGTGCCTTATTTCAGAGGGGAGGGGAAATAATTGTGTCCTTGAAGTTCTTTTAAGGGGAACTCGCCTCCTAATACTAAACTAATGACGTCTTAATACAGGGTGTTAGAAAAGTCACTGTGCAGTAGAAGACGTCTATGAATATTTGTAATAAAAGTAATAATATTTGTTTTTGTTTCTTTCCAGGTTGATCTGTTGACCATGTTATCGATGGAGGAGCGTATCTTCTTAATTGAACATAGCATCTAAAGGAGCTCATTTACAACATTCCTTATAGACATATACAATGGATCTTGTGAATCTGTATTACTTTTAATAAACATCTTTTGGATCAAGTAAAGATAAGCACCCCCAGCCTTCTTTAATTAGCCTTATAAGGCTAACTAACGAAAATCACGACCTAACCTAACCAATCGTTAAGTCAACTGTACGCCCTTGACGATTGGTTAGGTTAGGTCGTGATATTTTCGTTAGTTAGCCTTATAAGGCTAATTAAAGAAGGCTGGGGGTGCTTATCTTTACTTGATCCCATCTTTTACTGCAAAGTTACTTTTCTAACGCCCTGTATAACGGAGAAAAGCCTAAAATTATAATATACTTTTTCTTCAAACATTTTAAAACTGAATAAGTTAAACGTAAAATAAAAGGTATCGTGATATTATTCAAGAGTTGCATTCCTTTGTGTGGTCGTGCTTGTGTTTCTTACCTGTTAATTAAACCTGAGCGAGGAACACGCAGCTGACATCGATTCGCCGGCGTGAGAGTTTGGGTCGACCTTTTTCTGCGTGCATCTTTGAATTAACTTTTTCTTTACATTTATTTATACAAACCTTGAATGAATCCTAAGGTATTCAGACCCTTTGGGATCCCTTCTTTTTCCTCCTGTATCCGCCACCTGCTTACCTACCCAAATTGTTCAGTCCAACGTTCAGAGCCGTGGGATCCTTCCCTCTCAGAGAAAGAAGGGAAAACGGAGTATTTGCGAGGACCTGAAACGTGACTATTGGCTGTTATTAATTCGCCCGGTTCTTCTTTAACAGAAAAAACACTTTTTATGTATATAATAAAAAACTTGCCTCTCTCGTGAGCCTTCATCATTAGAAGACCTTCGACGTTGCCAGAGTGCCAAATTGTGCCCCCAAAATGCTAAGAGCTCTCTCTCTCTCTCTCCACAATGCTTGGCTACCTTATGAAACCACAAAACTTTCACCTTTTCTACAGGGTGTCCATAATGTCTTGTCACTCCAGTAAAATACTAACTTATTTTCGTTTTTCTTTCAGACCCGTTTGAAATGCGTGATAGCAGCAACTATACGATTGAACAACGCATACTGGCTAATACCTGGGTCCATGAGCGACCACGTAATGGCAAAACCATTGAAAATATTCATGCAGACTTCCAGGGACCGATTGAATCGCGCAGCTCCTTTTTTGGAGCTAATGTGGATAGCAACATTTAAACTAATATAAATTACCTAATTAACTTAAACTAATCTAACGAAGCCTATTCTAACCTTGTGTAACCTAACCTAATATATACTTACCTTTTTTTAATTATATTTAATGATTTCCATTAAAGAAAATAAGTCTAAAACTATTACCACATCGCGAATGTCGCTATACGCGCTATATGTCGTGTCGTCATGAGCTGTGTGTGCATTCTAAAGTATGTCACGGTTTCGTAAGATGGCCAAGAACACACACACACACACACACTCTCCTCTTCACATCTTCCTTCCTTCAACGCACCTCCTCCTCCTCCTCCTTCAGGAACTTGTTCCTTACTTTTATTTCACCCTTTGGGCGCTCAAAGGAAGGAGATTCCCTTTCAATCGATGCATTGCGGTGCGGGGGCTTCTCTCCAGGGGGTCTAGGACGGGTTTCATATCATCCCAGTATTGATTCAGACATTCAGTGATGATTTCGTACAGTATATACTAGTTCACACACACACACACACACACAACGTGCGCATCTCCGAACAAGCGAGGTACCAACCTTTGAAATCCATATAGGCCTATCTAACAAACTAATTAAAGAAACCTAATTTAATCCAAATGCCATCGAACCGAACATAACTGTTTCGGGCGCAATTGAGGGCTCGAACGGTGTTTTCCGTTAAGTCATTGAATAGTGAAGTACTCGCTAATGTAGCCTAACCTAATCTAACAAAACATTAATTAACCTAATCTAGCGTAACCTAACTTAATGAGACCAACATATCGTTTTTCCGACAATAAAAATGTGTCTATATACGTTGATACAGCACAACTTCTGTCTATTACCACAAACTCAACTTCACTTTTGCCCAGTTGCCTAAACACACACACACACACACCATAAAAACAAAAGTATGTTAATAATTAGTTAATAATACAAGGTATTCTTTCTCAATTCGCAACATTGAAAATTCTGCAAACTGCCTCAATCTTTAGGAGACATTTTTTAAATGAATCCATCAAATAAAACGTTAAAACTAACGAAAATATTACCTAATATTAACCTAACCAATCGTCAATTTACACACACACACACATATATATATATATATATATATATATATATATATATATATAGTTAGGTTAAGTCGTAATATTTTCGTTAGTTTTAATGTTTCATTTGATTAGGTATACGCGGACAAAGTTGGGTAACGCAAACTACACTAGGATAATGTAGAGGAACGTAAACACACTAGGCACCATAGGGGGACGTAAACTACACTTGCTCCAAATCTCCCATATATGTTACAGTGAGTAAGTTATTTACTTTGACCTACTCCCATTATAGATGAAACGAGGCCTGAGCTTCTACAGAGGACTTATTAAATCATGTCACGAAAGTCTATATATAACGGATCCTAGCGAAGCCTTTTTTTTAACTTGGCTAGGTATATCCCAAACGCCAGACTTAATGGTATAGAGTAGACTGAACCTACCAAATCTTAAGAAACCATAGAAAGGACTAGTTAATTTTCATTTGTTTTCGTGGTAGACTAGGTTATTCGGGGTACTTACATATTATTGGGACTACCAAACTGTTTATTATGTATTTTTGCTCTCGTCATTTTCATTTAAACTAATGAAAATATCACAACTTAACCTAACCAATCATCAAGGGCGTACAGTTGACCTAACCGGGCATTCAATTAACCTAACCGGGTATTCAGTTGACCTAACTGGACATCAGTTGACCTAACTGGACATTCAGTTGACCTAACTGGACATTTCATGGTTGGAAATTTCTAATGATCTGAAAAAAAGGAAAGATTTTAGGTTAGGTTAGGTTAGCTACGAAAAACAAAATAAAACGGAAAATGCCCGGTTAGATCAACTGAATGCCCGGTTAGGTTAACTGAATGCCCGGTTAGGTCAACTGTACGCCCTTGATGACTGGTTAGGTTAAGTTGTGATATTTTCGTTAGTTTAAATGAAAATGACGAGAGCAAAAATACATAATAAACCGTTTGGTAGTCCCGATAATACGCAAGTACCTTATTCGGCCTACTTTTATCGGTTTACTTAGCATAATGACCTTGTAAGATATGATAGGAACCTGTTAATACCTAGTACTATATATAGGTTTAGTGGGCCTTTATAGTAACTTATATCCTAATGACTAATAGACTAAATAAAACCGTGCTCAGTTTAACTTTACCTTTAACCTCATGCAAAGAAAAACATTTTTGGTTTAAACAACCAAATTATTTGGCAACAAAATAATAGTTGAATTAACTTTTGGATGTATTCATTTGGTTGTCAAATAATAATATAATTAATCACGTGTTTTAGTTGTTTCATCCAGGTACTTTGTCTGTGTACATATTTAATCCTGGTATAGACTACTGAAGTAAACAGTATTTATCACTCACAAGACTTAATAATTTGACGGACTCATTATGAAAGAAAATAGCGCTACTTATATTCGTGCTCATACGGTATATCTCTACCTGCAGGTCAGGTCATGAGGTGGTCTTCTCCGTTGACTGACCTACTGTAAATTTAACCGAAGAGGTCTTCAGTGTTTGTGAGGCCTACACCTTAATAACTGTACTCTTTAAATGTGGCCTATTCAAGTTGGGTCTACAATAGTGGCATATAGAAATTTCTCGTAATAATCAGGACCTATTTACATTTGCTTTTCTCTGACAAGGACCCGGTACTTGTAGGTTATCTCCCCCCCCCCCCCCCCCCCCACCAATTTTGACAGAATATTTTCGTTAAAACGAAAATATCACGACTTAACCTAACCAATTATCAAGGGCGTACAGTTGATCTATTATTAATTATAACATTGTTTGTTTCTGGAATAGTATTTACTATTTACTAATAGATCAACTGTACGCCCTTGATAATTGGTTAGGTTAAGTCGTGATATTTTCGTGTTTTAACGAAAATATTCTGTCAAAATTGGGGGGGGGGGGGGGGGGATAAGCTACAAGTACCAAGGACCCTACCCCATACACGCTCAGGCCTGCCCATTCAGGTCAAACTGCGCGTGTGTGGGGGTAGTTCAGTCCAAGATCTTGACCTTTCCGGCCAACAGGGAATCAAGCTATGTTTGATTTTCGGCCCCGCCCAACCGTGAGGTTCCGGCCAAACTGTGCGTGTGTGGGCAACAGGGGTTGCCTTATTAGTCCAGCGCTCAGTTCTTCAGCAAAAGTGACACCGATTGATTGTGGAAGCATGAATACAACGCAAGGAGACAAACAATTTTGGTCCGAATTTATCGAAATGTATAAGGAGAACACGTGCTTATGGAAAGTAAAGAATATTTGGACAAAGGTAAAAAAGCAGCAGCCTATCAATTATTAGTAGATAAATTGAAAGAGAAAGACACTTCAGCGAGTAGGGAAACGGTAACAAACAAAATAAATAACATGCGAAGTGCATTTCGGAAAGAGTTCAAAAAGGTTGCGTCCTCTATAAAGTCAGGAGCAGCCAGTGACGATATTTACCTATATTCCAAATTTGTGGTATTACAATGAACTGGTTTTCTTGAAAGATCAAGAAGTAGCAAGGCCCTCCGTCTCCAAGAGAGAGAGAGAGAGAGAGAGAGAGAGAGAGTAAATTATTATTGTACTGTATTATATCACTGTATTATATCATTTTCTTGCCAAGGTACAGCTCCAACTGTGTTAAAGTAGCGTTGAAACAGCTCTCTGACTTCTACAGCTTCTTCGGCGGGACGTCTATTGTGACCTTTCTGTAGATTTGCGAGCGTATTTGCTAGCTCATTTTGAACGCTAGTTTCATTAGGCTGCACGTTATCTTCTATGCTTGCATATACATCTCCCTTAGTTCTACGAAGATAGTTATGCAAAATACAACAAGCCATCACAACCGAGTCAATGTTTTTGAGTTTCATATTAATTGGCGCATTGAAAATTCGGAATCGTGAAGCCATGATACCGAAAGCGTTTTCAACAACTCGTCTAGCTCTTGATAACCTATAATTAAATATTCTGCGTTCATGGGTGAGATCTCTCTGGCTAAATGGTTTCAAAAAATCTTTGCGCAGTGCCAAAGGCTTCGTCTCCCACGAACACGAATGGTAAAACAGTAGAAGAGTTCTTAGGCGCTTGAGGTGGAGGAATATGTAATTTATTTTCACATAATTTCTCATAAAATAATGTTTCTCGATCACTCCTCCATCTGAGACCATTTACTCCGAAGTCACACAGCGTAAATTCAATTTTGCGTTAACAACAGCCATTAATACCAGGCTATGACTGCCTCTATGGTTATAGAAATATGATCCACTGTTGGCTGGTGACACGATATTGACGTGCTTACCATCTACTGCTCCTAAGCAGTTGGTAAAGTTCCACATGTCTTCGTATTCTTACGCGATGTTCTTCCAATCCTCTTCGTTCTTTGAAAACTGAAACACAACAAAACAATCATATTTAGTTGCAGACTAAAAAATATGATCATAACTAATAATTGTTATTATAATAATAATAATAATAATAATAATAATAATGCCAATAATACTACTACTGATAATAATAATTTTGTCTACAGGAGGGTCAGGTACATAAAGAGGAGATAGAGACAACTGGCTCATCGCATAACACCAGTGACCAAGAAACCCTTTCGAGGGCGAGCTCAGCGTGTAATGAAATCGATAGACGCCACACAGCTAAAAAAGCACGAAAAGTATCATCAACATCCAGCGCTGACAGCGTTCTATTAATGATAGGGGAGCGTATTGCTTCCGCCTGACAAGAGGATGAGTTTGATATTGTCGGAAAAACGTTGCTTCAAAACTAAGGAAAATGCCTGTCGACACGCAAGTTACAGCTGAAAAACTTATAAATGATGTACTTTACCAAGCACAGATTGGTTCACTTAAACCATATACCAAATTAACTACAGAGAGCCAGTAAAACAAATTTTATGCCAGGTTATCGATAAGTTACCTAATTACGACAAACGACATAACATTATCTGGCTCCGGCCAGTTAAGCACCCCATCCCCTCAACTCCAAGATAGAGCTTCGTATCACAATATGTAGAATAAATATAAAAATGTAGCGGTGATATTGTTAATCTGTGAATATAATGAATATATATATATATATATATATATATATATATATATATATATATATACACTGTGAAATAGTTCTTTTCGTATTCTTAAACAAATGCTATTATTTACCGCCAGTGTTTCACTCACCTTTATGTACTCCGTCTGCAACGCTTTTCTAATTGCATTGCACGTCTCCGATATAATACGTCCCAAACAAAGCTTGTGGGGAAATAACAGCAGAGAACTTCACATCTTCGTAGGAGCGACCTGTTGCGAGATATCGCAAAGTAGCTGACAATCGCTTATGAGGTGAAATGGCTTTTCGCATGCAAGTATCTTCTTTTTGAATTAATGGAGAAACTAAAGACAATAGCTTCAGATAGGTTTCCTCATCCATCCTGAGATAATTGAACCAATCTCCGGGCTCTAATCTTAATTCTTCTAATAGTGACGTATGTGACAGACTATCCCTTTTCATCAACCAGTCTTTCGTCCACTTTGTCCTATCTTTCTTCTTTCTCTCCTGCCTTGATATATTTGCTGCAGCAACTGCTCCACCAATTGCGAGTAGATTCAATTCTTCGTTGTCCAGCGGAGTTGCCATGTTTATCACAGTCAAATAAGTTAACTACACTCTACCGTACCTTTTGCAAACTGAGCTCTGTCGTGAAGCTGGCCTGAATCGTGTGTGGGCGATTAGCTTACCGTGAGGTTTGCTTGAACGGGCAGCCGGACGGGCAGGCCTGAGCGTGTATGGGGCCCTTAATCACAACTACTTCATGTGCTCGCACAGTAGCTATGGTGCTACGGTACCTTATTAGATTATCATGTGCAGTATTCTTAAACCATACTTAAGAAACTTCCTATAATCGTTTCATTCTGAATCAAGACAGGTATACAGTCGTTCTCAGAAATCCTGTCCTTTTTTTCTGTCATAATAGAAGATTGTCGAAGACCAGAATTTCCTTGCGGGAAACAGATTCATGTACATTTATTTGATTTATTGTAGATGAGTACTTTTGAAGTACTTTATCCATTAAAAATGGAACTGGACATCATTTTACAGCCGGTTATGAAACTCGGGACTCGCCAAGATAGCTTAGTGGTAGAGCGGCGGGTTGTTAAACTGAAGTTCTTGCGTTCGAGTCTCAGGTCAGACTTCAGATTTCAGCGATGAAAGTGATTTTCTGGGTCCTTCATGGTGGTAAAATAGTTTGGATCCCAGAAAAAGCTATAGGTCCCTTCCGTCAAATGACGTCAGTAGATGTTAGAAAAGGAGGTTGACCAAACAATAATTACTACCCAATCGGGATACACTGTGCTGCGTCCCGCCCTTATAAACCGATGATACAAACGGACTTATTTTTATACTTTTTCTGTAATTGTTCTTAAATATGACCCAGTTATGTAACTGGGACGATAATGAAATAAAAGAAGTATGATTATTATCCAATAACCGACTCCATCCAGGTCATACTGAAGAGGATACTTCCATCGTAACTAATCATATCAAATCAACTTTCCAAATATTACAGAGGAGTGACATCTTTTCCCGATCTGATAAACAACAGCGAATGGCTATTTTTGCGGCGTCAATAATGACTGGCGGTAAACAGTCTCCAAAACATCATAATCAATAATGGCTGCAGAAACTGTGGAAGGCAACGCAGTCGCGTCCCACTGATATTCAGTAGTCTCTTAATTCATCTATTCGACGCTACCATCGCAGGAAATTTGCCGAAGGACAAAAATAATCTTCAAAATGCCACAGATCTATCGATCGTCTGCATGGCAGATGTAAGGAGAAGCTTGTAGACGCCAATCGACCAGGGAAGTACTCCGGGTGTACGTTAGGTAGGAGACAGGGAGTGCTGGAACTCCCGTTTCTCCTGTCACTGTCCTCCTTAGCTGATCTTTTTCCGTGTTTCATCTACCCTCTGAGCAGTCCAGCATGCTCTCAAACACACATTTCTTCTCCCTATTTTTCATTACACATACACGCATCTTACACACTGCATAATTTTTTCAAAATAAAAAGAAAATTATTTTGGCTCTCTTCTTCCTCTTAAGGGGGGGGGGGCGTTTTTTTTACCGGCATTCGCCTTGGTCCCTCCTTCCTGCATTAAAAAAAATAGCATGACTTTTCATCGAGTTATCCTTCCATTCTAAACCGATTTAGGTAAATATAGGCCAATTGTTGAACTGTTGAACTGTTCTTTGTGCGTTGATTGAATTATATATCTTAAACTTGGTTTAGCTTCGGCCCGAATTGTTCATTCTGACGAAGGTCAAGCTTGTCATTCCACCTTAGTCAGAGGAATATCTGAAAATTTGCCGCAACAGTGGTTAAAAGTTTGAATTTTGGTACAGATATTCTATGGGGTGATCGAAATTTTTTTACCTTAAAAGGCAAAGGTTCCAAAGTCAAGGTCAATCTCGGCTTCAAAGTCAAATGCTAAAATTGCCTCTAGATCGGCTCGCCAAATGCCTAGAAAGCTGGTTCTGGTGTGAAAATGAGCTTTGTAATAAAAGAAAGGCACCCTGTAGGACACGTGCAACCCCTCAGGTTACCAAGTCGCACACACAAGGTCATATTGTCAATCAGGTAATCACTGGGTTTGTTTTCTCTAAAAATAGCATAAACCATGATGTGAACTATCATATCAAACGTCTCGATAAGACAAAGGTAATTATAATACTTGTGATGACGAACTATGATCTTGACCCATGACCAAGGTCACGACCAAGGTTCGTTATAGCTTTTTCGACAAAAAAAAAAATCCAAAACATCGTGTGATATATCACACTAGAGGGCTCAGTGAAAGGAATTGGTTTGTAGTGTTTTTATTGACATCGGGAATGCTCATGAGTACAGAGCTACAAAGTTGTATTAGGCGTTTCTGAAAGTTATAGCCATGAGCTCACCTGTTCATCTTCACTTCTCGCAGGAACAAGTGCACAGCCGAGTGCAGACTGTTTGCAAGTACAAGAGTGACATGGTCTCTTACATCTGCACTGCTGAGGTGGTGCAAGAGGTGGCTGGGACATCCAATGGGAGCTCCAGGAAGGAATGTCTAAAGCCTTCTTCCATCCATACCTTTCTGGAGATGGCATTTCCAAAAGAGGAGCACCACTTCTAGCCTAGATGGTCACCTGATAGAGGTTTCTGTTCGAATGGAGTAACAGAGCATCCGCTGTTGGTGGAAGGCATTCTATTTTTGTGGTTTTGTGGTAGAACAACGCTTCCCGAAAAAGATTGAATTGTTTCATTCCAAAGGCTTTCTCGTAAAGGTGGCACACAAATCGTTGAAGGGTTTGGAAGCTTTCATCCACCTCTCTGATCGGGATGAGGTCTTTCATCGTCTGCTACATTTCTTCACCGAAGTTCCTCCATACGTTCCAAGCCGTAACCTTTCCTTTTCCGAAGAACGACGACACGGTATCACATCCTGTGAAAGCGTGGAAGAATGGGAGCGCACGATGCACACACGGCATGCACACATACCCTTATTCATATAGGCCCTACATATAAGGGATCTGATTTCTTTCTCTGACCATTGATGGCTACCCTTGTCGAGGATCACCTTCTCGTTTGTTTGTCTGATGAAATTTGCGATGACGTTAGAAGTGTACCATTCGTAAACACAAGGTTTTTTAAAGTCGTTGTTCCCTCACTTTCAGCACAATTTCATTGTACAAACACGTGATCACGGCTAAATGCTGATGTGATATACTGTATCGTCCGTTCAGTGCTTCATTTCTTTGACAAGGATATCTCTCTCTCTCTCTCTCTCTCTCTCTCAACATGGGTTTAGGCGGCACAGGTCGTGTCTCACCAACTTGCTCGAGTTTTACCACGTCATGTGGAGTGAATACGATAAGAGTAGGGCAATTGATATACTTTATCTCGACTTTCAGAAAGCCTTTGATAAGGTACCTCACCGCCGGCTAATGGCCAAAGTCCGCGCGCTGGGTATCGGTGGGGAAGTAGGTAGCTGGATTGGAAACTCGCTGAAGAATAGGCGGAAGAGGGTTGTAATTAAAGAGACTTGCTCGGGTTGGGCCTCGGTCACTAGCGGGGTTCCTCAGGGTTCCGTTTTGGGGCCACTGTTGTTTATCATTTACATAAATGATATTGACGCTGGCATCGTCAGTAGGATCGCCAAATTCGCTGATGACACCAAGCTTGGGGCCAATGTTGGGACGCCCGAAGCGATCGAGCAACTGCGTGCGGACCTATGTAGGATAGGAGAATGGTCCGAAAAATGGCAAATGCCGTTTAACTTGGGTAAATGCAAGGTGATGCACATTGTCTACGCCAATCCCAAGTCGGACTACTCCATGTTGGGGAGTAATATCGAAGCCACTGATTTGGAAAAGGATTTGGGTGTGTTAATTAAAAGCGACCTTAAGTTTATTAAACAGTGCGTATAGGTGGAAAAGAAAGCCCAGAAAGCTGCTGGGTTATATCAGGAGGCAATTTCGACTTCGGAACAGAACAAGGAGATTGTGCTCTCTCTGTACAATTCCCTGGTTCGGCCGCACCTGGAGTATGCTGGGCAGTTCTGGTCGTCCACCCTCAGGAAAGATATTGACAGGCTGGAGCGAGTCCAGGCGAGGGCCACAAAATTAATTCCTTCCGTTAGGCATATGGGCTACAGTCGACACTTACGCGCGCTGAATTTGTTTTCGCTGGAAACTCGGAGGCTGCGCGGTCAACTTATCGAGGTTTTCAAGCTCTTACACGGGTTCAACGCTGTCGATTTTAGAAGCATGTTTAGTTTAAATGATAACTCAACTCGCAACAATGGTTGAAAGTTGGATTTGAAACGGTTTAGCACTAGCGTGTATGGGAATTACTTTACCTACAAGATCTGTGACACGTGGAACAGGCTACCTTCAGAAGTTGTGAACAGTTCCTCTGTGGATCAGTTCAAGAAAAGGTTAGACCGAATCTTGCACACTATTTGAGGGTGTAGGAATTTTTCTCTGGCACCCATTGTCATTAGTACCTCCTCGGTGTGGGCCGCAAGGCCTTTTGAGGTACTTCTTTTCCTTGTAACTCTCTCTCTTCTCGATGTATGGTTGATATCGTTGAGAGAGGTTGTTCATGTTTTGTAACAGTTTGCAACTTAATAATGATGTTATGTTGATGCAACAATATGTTCATTAAATAAAGTGTAATTAACACTTACAAACTATATTCTCCTCAAAGGTGGAAATACACTATTGTTTCAACCACATTTCATTGTTGATATTGAAATTTGTCATCTAAATTGCAATTCGAAATTGCCAAGTCACGATTTTCAACAATGAGAGGTTGATTCATCAATATTTCTGCATCATTATATCGATTTAAATGTGTTTAAATGTGCTACCTCGACTAACATCATTCCTTATCCTGTTGTTTCAAGAAACCTTGAGTAATCTTATCACTTCATATCTCTATGATTTCCTCTATAACGACTTTGTTTTCAAGTACATTTCGGAAACCGCAAATACGATAAAGAATGAGTACGTACCTTAAAACGAAGCTGATTGGCCGAAAGTTTTGGTAGCCATATTGGATTTACGCTTTTCTTTTTCAAAAAGAAATTTTAAGTCTTTTCTGGAACCTCTGAACTAATCCAATGATCCAAAACTAGGAGTAATTCGAGCGAAGTCGCTACGTTAACAGAAATGGCCATCGTCGACCAATCAGAATAACGTATCTAAGACATGGAATCGATACTTTTGGAACTGTGAAGTGAGGACTCCATTTTCGCTGCTTGCAGCAATATTAAAATAAAATTTACATTATTCTTGTCGAATTACACTTATTTCTCTACATTTCGATAAACTAAATTCAAGATTTCATTTGTAACAAGAAGGTATAGATAAAAGTCCCGATAAGAGAATCCCCAATAGACTAAGTGACATCCTCTGCGTTCAAGCGATGTAGCGACTCGTGGTTCGGTTACCATGTAAGGCTGTATGTTCTCTTCGTCATATGACCTTTGCCGTTACGAAGGAGATTAAACAGTAAACAACCCCAAAACCCTACCTACCACTTCTAAGAAGTCCGAACTTACAGAAGTTCTGGAATAAGTGGGTCAATGTGAAAAGAATGTTAATGAAGTCTGCTCTCATTTTGATTGGGCGTGTTACTTCGCTTTGTTTTCAATAATGTCTAATGGTTGATTCATTGGAATAAGAAATTCGTCTTACAAAGAAAGAAATTACTTGGTTGCGGCAACCAAATTATTTGTCAACCAATTTAATGGTTAATCAAACCATTCAAGTTAGTTACCAAAAAAATAAACATGGTTAATGGTGTAATATATGGAATTAATGTGATTGTTAATTAATGTAATTTGATATAGTTATTAATTAGAATCCTGTTTTATATTAACTGCAGAGAGAGAGAGAGAGAGAGAGAGAGATTAGTTTTAAAATCTCAGTTGGTATGCCTAGAGAGTAGTTAGTTTTAAAATTTACAGTTGGTAACCCTGCGCCTCATTTTCCATCGATTTTCGATGAAAGTTGTGGTCACGTATTGTGTTTCATTGTGCTTTTTAATGTAAATCCCATTAATTATAATCGGTTTAGGTCAACTAGACCTCTCTTTCTTTCAATGTCATAGTCATCTTAATTTGCCCTACCTTTAATCATCGTGTTTCAGAAGTTAAATTGAATAAAATCATAAAATCTATTTTGTGGTTCGGCCCTGGCCCCCCACACACAATAAAAAATCCTGACTACACCCATGTCCACAATCCCCGATATCACGCCCCTAGACTTCTTCCTGTGGGGATATGTAAAAGATTATGTGTATCATACTCCTGTTGCTGACAATGACACTCTTCGTGAAAAGATTTGCGATGCCATCAACAGTGTCACGAGAGATGTGCTAGCGAATGTATGGCGTGAACTCGAATTTCGCTTGGATGTGCTACGTCTGCTACGTGTAATTAACGGCGTTACATGCTGAGATTTAATGAGAAACATAATAAACTTCATGTGTTACGCAACACCATGCAAAACAAAGCATTACTTTATCTTCTTTGGATTTCATGTAATTAAAGTTTATAATCAGGAAAAGACTTTGTGTACACCCTGTATAGCTTTAGTATAATTTACCGTGGTTATGGAATTAGGGTTAAGCAGTAAGTAGAGTAAGCATTAAGTGCTACCTGGCAGTATTATTTCTAAGAACTCTGGCTCAATCAAGGCATTGCTGTTCTTGTACAACTTTCACTGCGGCATAGCCGGCATTCGTCCTTTGGTATTTACTTTGGTATTTACGCAACGGATACTCTATCCGGTACTGTCCAAGGGTTCAGGACACTTTTTCTTCGTGGACCACAGATCTCATGATTTTTCGCATAGCCATCCTGTCTGTGGGATAAATTCAATAACCCCCTACCCGATATGGGCAGATAATACGCTAACAAATACCTTTGTATACTATAAGTATATAATAACCAGCGTTCTTCAGTGAAGTAACATTCGTAAACTTCCACTGGTACGATAAGAAAAGTTTAGCGGGGTCATTATATCAATAACCTTTTAGTTCGGTTCTAGCAGTAGAGGGTGATAATAAAAAAAGTGTTCCAAAAAATAATGTTGCACATTAATATTTTTTAACACCTTGGATCACCCTGTACATTAAACTGTCGATCCACCACGTGATGTAATTAATATCTTTTTAATTACACTAGAAGTTAAAAAGGAAAAAGAAAGTACCAGCAGAACAGAAAATGCGACAGATAGTGTGGCGTTGAAATGTTCTTTCGTGCTGGTCTTTCGTCACTTCACACTAAGTATTAACAAACATTTTTAATTCATAAGAAAACAGCTGTAAAAGTACAGAATTAATTTGCTAAACTGCACATTTCGAAAAAAAGTCTTTTCTCACAGAGCTTACTGTTTACACACACACACACACACACACACGCGCGCGCGCGCGCGCGCATCTTCAAATAAGCGAGGTACCTACTTTTTTAAATCTATATATCTAAAAACCTAATTAGCCAAACCTAATTTAGCCTAACCTAACCCCAGTGCCATCGAACCGAGAAGGGCGTGATAAGTGTTTCGAACCGAGAAGGGCGTGATAAGTGTTTCGAATCGAGAAGGGCGTGATGAGTGTTTCGAACGCAACTGAGGGCTCGAATGGTGTTTTCTGTTGTCATTAAATAGTGAGATACTCGCTAATGTAGCCTAATCTAACCAAATCTTAACTAACCTAACCTAATCAGGATGAACATATCTTTTTTCAGACACACCAACCAAAAAACCATGTATACATACAGATATACACATACAATGTAGGCAACCAAACCATAAACTCTTTTTAGTTCCGAGAAAAAAGTAGGGGGAAAGAATGACGATCCCGCTGTTCATAATATGTTTTGTATCTTCTTTCTCATTTTCCATGTTTCGGGGCTTCTCATTAAGCCTGGTTAACTGGCGGTAAAGAAGTTAGAAGGAAGGCTGTTAGTTACAAACTGGAGCGCTATGAATTATGGACCCAATCAATACTGGAGCTCTGAAAAAAACCTGGCATTTGGATCCATTATTAATTTAAAGCGTTCGCGCACTCGGATATTAAAAGTTGCGAAGATTCTTCATTGCAACTGCTGTCTACTGACCATTTGTATTGATCGTTGCTAAAATAGCTATCCATTGATTACTTGTATTGATCGCGTTGCTGAAACAGTTCTGCAAAAGTGTGATTAAAACGAACGGATCATTCTTAATCTTAAGTTTAGTATTATGAATGACTTAATTAGAATATAGTACCCTCTTCACTGACCTTCGTTACTTGAGGGTACGTCTATATAGTGTGGAGAGAGACTAGTTGGGCATGCATGGGCAGAGGCAAAGAAGAGTAAAATTAGAAAGGTTTATGCACTTATACCGAAGGGACATTTCACCGATACTGTTAATAAACTAATTTAATCTAACCTAGCGTGAACTGGACTTAACCTAATCTAGAGTAAACTGGACTTAACGTAAACTAACTGAACTTAGCCTAACCTAGCTTGTGCAACCTAACTGGACTTAATTTACCTTAACCTAGCTTGTGCAACCTAACTGGACTTAATTTACCCTAACTCTGCTTAACCTAACTTCACCTAACATAGCGTAACTTAACCGGAATTAATCTAGCCTGATCTAACACACAGAATGTTTGCCGAAGAACTGAAGGTAGATAGATATATACAGAGGGTTCACAAAACTAAATAGACAATTTTTTTTCATAGTTTTTTTTGTGCAACCTAACTGGACTTAATTTACCTTAACCTAGCTTGTGCAACCTAACTGGACTTAATTTACCCTAACTCTGCTTAACCTAACTTCACCTAACATAGCGTAACTTAACCGGAATTAATCTAGCCTGATCTAACACACAGAATGTTTGCCGAAGAACTGAAGGTAGATAGATATATACAGAGGGTTCACAAAACTAAATAGACAATTTTTTTTCATAGTTTTTTTTTGACTAAATATTAAAAGTCAATAAATAATAAGAGATTTATTGAATCAATATAGTTAGAATCGTGCTGCTTTCCCCTTTCCATTATGTGAAGGTGACACACACGTGACATTCCATTGATGAGCTTTGCCATTTGCTCTGAAGGACAATGAGCGTGGTGTCTATTTACTTCTCTCTCTCTCTCTCTCTCTCTCTCTCTCTCTATATATATATATATATATATATATATATATATACACACGCCTCGGTGGTATAGTGGTTAGCGTCGCTGACTAGGAATCCATCGGCCCCGGGTTCGAGACCAGGTGACGGCAGACTGCGCGCAGCAAAACCCAGCTGTTCATCCTTCCACACAATAAAGAGAGTGGTTTTGGTATATAAATGGGTACCCTGGGTGGCCTAGTGGTTAAGACGCTGGGCTGCTGATGGGGCGTGGTTCGGATTTCACGATAAACTGTAGGTCTAAGGTGAAGTGAAAAGCTTGACTTTCGCCAGAATGAAAAATTCGGGCGGAAGCTAACCAAAGGTGTATCCAAAGGTGTGTGTGTTGATTTCCTGTTGCCCGTACAAGCCTTGTGGCTTGTACTTTAATTAATTTTACACTTGAAACTGTGAACATACAGTAAGTTTTGAGTTTGACTAATAATTAAAATGTACGTTCACTAAACGTTCATAAACGTATATATATATACTGTACTGTATATACGTTCATCAAACGTATAATCGTTGTTTGGGGAACATATTAAGGTAATGACTAGAGACATCAGTGAATTTACTTATTTTAAATTTTAGTGAATTTTAGCTTCACTCGGATTTATTTGAAGGATTGAAGTGTTTTGTGATTGTACAGGGTGAACGAAAAGTCCCTGTGCACCTGCAAGAAGTGTAATGAACCAGTACCTGTACTGTGTTAGAAGTGGACAGATGCACAGGGACTTTTTGCTCACCCTGTATAAATAATAATGATAATATTATTTTACTGTACAATTGTATGTAAGTAACGCTTATTATCAGATAAGTTATCAGATGTTATTTCAGTGAAAAATGGTCCGTAAAACTTTCAAGAATTAAAATTTTAAAATAAAATTTATAGCATCCTGTTATTTGCATCCATCATTGATAACAAACGGTTACTATGACAACCATTTTTTATTGATTTTCAAACCTGACGTACACTCTATTTTCTCATTTGGGGTCTTCAAGGAGACTAAAAACTCTTTTTTTTTTAAAATCTGAATGAAGCGCTCGTAATTCAATTACTACAATGGTGACTGTAATTTACAATTAATTATACAGAAAACCATTTTAATAAGGTATCTGAGTAATATCTAAATTTAAATCGTCCCTACAGAAAAAAAAAGTTTGTTGTTTTAAAAA
This sequence comes from Bathynomus jamesi, assembly GCA_023014485.1. Taxonomy (NCBI): domain Eukaryota; kingdom Metazoa; phylum Arthropoda; class Malacostraca; order Isopoda; family Cirolanidae; genus Bathynomus; species Bathynomus jamesi. The sequence continues at coordinate 72,245 of JAJOZX010004163.1, forward strand.
ATTACAACCGTTTCTTTGGTTGTATTTTGAAAATACACAAATATACATTTTCATTTTTCCTTTCAAACTGAACAGTATATTGATTGATGTAGGCATACTAGGCATACTTTTTCCTGAAACTACCACTGTAAACCTTTTATTCCTACTAGTTTATAGTCAGGATAGGATGCCCCAGAGTCATCATTCGTACTAGAAATACAGAATGAACTGGAAAAGGTGTTCCCCCAAAATAAATTGTATATGTAACGGGTTATTTTTGGGAACACCTTTTCGAATTAGCCTATAGGCCCTATACAGTCAGAGCTGGGCAATAAATACATTGAATGTATTTAAATACTAAATACTAAATACATGGGAGAAATGTATTTAAATACTAAATACATTTTACGAATGTATTTAGATACTAAATACAAAATACATCAATTGTATTTAAATACATTTGTAAATACATTTGTAAATACATTTTAAATACATACAAATTTTAACATATGCATTCACTAATTCATGAGTAACAACAATATAAAATGCTTGATAAAGGATAAAGAAATAGTAGTCTAATTTCCGATTATACAGGGCGTCCCAAAAAAATGTATACACACTTTAAATACTTATAAAGGCAGTGGTTATTAAAACACATTTCATTTTCAAAATGTAATAGAATCTACAGACATTATTTAATTGTTTTGTCAACGCCTGTTTTCAAACTGACGTCCGTTCTGGTCCAGGCACTGCTGATAACGCGAAGCAATGGAATCGCAAACATCACGAAACATTTCGTTTGGTATTTGTGTGCATTCTCGTTCAATGGCTGCTCTCAATTCAGCGACTGTTGCAGGTTTTATAGCGTAGACTTTGTCTTTTAAGTATCCCCATAAAAAAAGTCTAGTGGTGTGAGGTCTGGTGAACGCGGAGGGTATTCTACGAAACCCCTTCGTCCAATCCACATCCACATCGTGCCAAGTACCACTCGCAATACTCCACTCTTCGGTCCGGATCATCATCTTCATTAATAGCATGGACTAATCTTGGAATGTAACTTTTCCATTGACAGTGCTTCAAAATGCGTTGGACAGACGATTCTGAAATTCCTACCTCACGACTCGCTTGCCGCACAGATTTTCTTGGACTTTGGTGATACGTTTCCAGTACTCTTTCTTGCTTTGTGGGGCTTGTCGATGTCCGTGGTCTTCCGGAACGCTTCTTGTGGACATTCTGAACAGTTCCATCGGCTTCAAACTTATCTCTAATTCGAGTGATGGTAAGTCGCGTTGGTGGATCTGTTTGAAACTCCCTCCTAAACTGTCTTTGCACTTCAACTGCGTTTTCACACTTCCAGTAGCATTTTAGAATGAATTTCCTTTGTTCAAAGCTTAGTCTGACTGCCATTATTAATTCTAATGGGTTTAACTTGGAAAGAAAGAAACATCAATTGAGCTATCAGCTGTTAAAGTGTGTATACATTTTTTGGGACGCCCTGTATATATCCCTTTTTAGAACAAAACAAAAACAAAAGAACTTAGAACTTACGATGTTCAACCAGTGACATATTATACTCATTATATCATTGCAAAATGAGTAACAATTAATGAGTAGATGAGACATAAACATAAACATAAGGCACCTTACGAATTCTCTTATTTCACGGTTGCTGCGGATCAAAACCAATCTTTCAAAAGTTTTGTGCTAGTACAGAACGTGTATTAAACCAGTAAAAGTATTTACATTTTTATATTTTGAGTATTTAAATACTCATTAAAGTATTTAAATACTATATTTAAATACATGAAAAACAATGTATTTATAAATACTTCTAAATACACAAATGTATTTAAATACGCATTTAAATACAAATGTATTTAAATACTGCCCAGCTCTGTATACAGTGTAACCTCTAGAATTCGAAATCCTTGGGACCAACCCTTTCTGGATTTCAGAAAAAAGTACTGTACAAAACAAAGCATAAATATTTACCTAAACTGAAAACCAGTAATAATATAGTATAATTGATTTACTTACCCAAATATCTTCCTTGTCTCCACTTCCAAAGTACAAAAAAGTAGAGTACACCCGAACTGACCGTGTATAAAATGGCGTGAGCAATAGGGTGGATCGATTTTACATTTGTTTTCGATTTCCATATTCTAATAGAGACAAAAACTTGCGCATGCATGAGAAAATAGCCTCTGCAAAATCTTAGCTTAATAGGTAATCATCTTCTGCCCCCGGCAGAGCGATGAAAATCATATTTTAGTAATCAAAAACGTATTTTTAAACCCTAGCCTAGAGTCATAAAATTTTGCGTGTGTGTTATTTCATGCCTAAGCAACGATATAAATGCTATGGGAAATATATAAATGCATTATTTAAGACAAAGAGCCGATCTGAAAATATGTATAATATACATATTTTCAGATCGGCTCTTTGTCTTAAATAATGCATTTATATATTTCCCATAGCATTTATATCGTTGCTTAGGCATGAAATAACACACACGCAAAATTTTATGACTCTAGGCTAGGGTTTAAAAATACGTTTTTGACTACTAAAATATGATTTTCATCGCTCTGCCGGGGGCAGAGGATGATTACCTATTAAGCTAAGATTTTGCAGAGGCTATTTTCTCATGCATGCGCAAGTTTTTGTCTCTATTAGAATATGGAAATCGAAAAAAATGTAAAATCGATCCACCCTAGTGAGCAACCCTAGGCCTCGGACGCCAGAGTGGCGGGTCCGTGAACTACGCCCTGCTCTTTCCATATTGGAATCTTGAGAAAATTTTCCAAACAACTGGTGGAACCAAATTTTATAATTCCACATTCTCGATGTTGTACTGTATAGTAAGTACAGTGTAGAAATATTTTACAGTAAAAATTCAATAACCCTGTTTCTTTTATTGAAAATACACGAACCAGTTTAGTTTTTGTGTAGGCCCTACTGGCCCCCTACATCTAAGTATAGGCCTAATTAACAAAATTTTTACCGTCTTTTTAACATCCGAGTATATATGACTTCAATTACAGCCTAAATTTTCAAATGAAACTAGAGGTTTAATATATTTGAGTACTTTAGTACCGAAATGTTATCCAAAGTTGATTTTGAATTGTTAATTAATATATTGTAGAGCGTAGCCGGTGAAAATTGTTTGAGAGTTTATCAAAAAATAATTGTAGCTTTCTTTGCCCATTTCTTACCACAAAGACCTACAAAGTTCCTGCTATAGAGATGATATAAAATATTTGGGATCAAATGTAGAATTCGGACCCCAGCCTTCTTTAGTTAGCTTTATAAGGCTAACTAACGAAAATATCATGACCTAACCTAACCAATCGTCAAGGGCGTAGAGTTAACCTAACGATTGGTTAGGTTAGGTCGTGATAGTTTCGTTAGTTAGCCTTATAAAGCTAACTAAAGAAGGCTGGGGTCCGAATTCTACATTTGATCCAATATTTGGATCACCTGAAGATCAGGGCCCCCAGCCTTCGTTAGTTAGCCTTATAAGGCTAACTAACGAAAATATTACGACTTAACCTAACCAATCGTCAAGGACGTACAGTTGACCTAACGATTGGTTAGGTTAAGTCGTTATATTTTCGTTAGTTAGCCTTATAAAGCTAACTAATGAAGGCTGAGGGCCCTGATTAAACTCACGAAGCAATGGATCCGTATCTGATTAGTAAGGAGAATTAGAGCTTGCTATAAACATTCTTATATTGATTCCCGCGTGAGGAGTATTTCCTTATTGTATTATTTATGTTTCTTTGTTATTGTGTGTTCCCAGAATATATATATATATATATATATATACACACACACACACACATACACATATATATATATATATACACACACACGAGTGTATATATGTTAGTCAATGTGTGAAACCAGTCATTTCATGTAATGCCTAAAAGTTTTAGGCATTTCGCATAATACCTGTGACCCTTAAACATAGGTAATACGCATTATTAACCTAACCTAACCTAACCAACCTAATCTAGCCTAACCTTCACGAAGTCGTTAATCGCTTAATCGAATTACCCTAAATGCCTGAAGTGTTTAGGCATTACGTGAAATGACTGGTTTCACACATATGTATGCTAATTCCTGAAAAATAAAAACAATAAACAGGTCAGGTATTGCGGCTCAAGACAGATAACGAAGCTTTTATATATATATATATATAATATTAATGATCATCATCTGAAATCAAATTTCCGTTTGTAATTAATTTTTGAATTACGCCATGTTTCATGTGAAAGGATTTACTCTCTCGATTCTGGAAAACCATGATGGGAACGAATTCTAGAATATTCCGCAAAATTCTGCCAGTCGATAAAAGACGAAGAACTGCCAGGCGTAAAAACAATGACTTTTAATTTTGATCTCGATTCTTTTGCAAAATTATTTTTTATTAAAAAGGTTGAAAAAATAACAAAGTGAGCTTTTAACTTGATTGTTTTAAATATTTTATGATGGTATTTCTAATATGAAAAAACTATACAATAACTTAAGAGGGTGTTCTTCAAAATGCAAACGTCATCCATCATGGGGAAAGTATGGTAGAAGTTCACAGTGCGCATGCTCAGTCAGAATTGTGACGTAAGTGATAAGAGTGTATAAATAAGCATTTCTTTCATCAGAGCATTAGATTTTCTTCCGCACTGGAGTGTATAACGTCGAGACTTGTTGTTTGCATATATCTATATCACATTATTCTCACACAAAGGAATTAATAGTTTGAGATCTTTCGTAGTTTTCAGAGAGTTTGAGGTTGGTGTTATTAGTAACTGGTTTACTTAAAATTTTTGCACTAGACTATATTACAGCAAAGCCCTTAGTTTATGTAGGCCTCTCTGTTACGTGATGGTTCGACATAGCGTAGCGTTTGTTTACAGCCATCAGTGAATGACGCTATGACCATAGCCTAAATACTTTAATCTATTTCTTTTTATATTAGGCCAAAGTTTACGTGTTAATGTTCGGTGACTTTTCAAAATTTCTTTATGGTAACCTAAATTATCGTATTTCACTTATAACCCGCCGATAAAGCATATTATCACATTGGTACTTTAAATTTAGGGTAAAATTTAAGAATCCAAACGCAGTACAGAAGCAGTCCATATGCCCAGATTACTAGTCTAACCTTGCCTAATTTAACAACTTAACCCAACTCTGAACTGCGTCTGCGTTCTTGAAATTTATAAAGTAATTTGTATTCAGAAATATTTTAATAAAGCGAGCGCGCCCCAACCCCCTAATTTTTTGTACAAAACCATGTTAGGCATTACTTGTTGAAATGATTGTTATAAGCGCGTATAAGGAAATAGGCCCGTTTTCTTTGTTGGCCTAGTCAATCGATTTCTCCAATAAATCATGTTAACAAATTAGTTTTCTTAGGCCGTGTGTGTTAGACTACCCTTCCCCTCTTATTTTCTAATTTGGTTCTCAAGCTGTAGGCTGATGACTCTCCTATGGATGACCTTTACCATAAGGCTATTTTTTGTAGTTATAAGAAGTTAAGGATTAGGCTATTTGTAGGTTGAACACCTGTGGTATTCCACCTACTGGTAGCGGTTTGCCATAGATAGGCTCGGCATAAAATATCAGTCGCTATAAAGTATAATTTGGTGACTAAAGTTTCGCTTATTAATTTTGCTTGTTAGGCCTACTTTTTTATGGAATTTTTGCTTTTCTCGTGTTAGGTTAACATTTAAAACAAAAGTAAGCAATTTTGGAGAAATCCTAAAACGAATTTTTAAAGCTTAGAAATTACTAATTAGTAAAATTTTTCATGGGTTTATTCATTTGTGACAAAAACGGCAGTGACTACTAAATTTTTGAAAATTCTCTCGGCATACTTTTTCCTGAAACTACCATTTTAAACCTTTTTATTCCTAGTAGTTTATAGTCAGGATAGGATTCCCCAGACTTACCATTTGTGGGTTTAAAATTTAATTTCTCGACCAATTTTTGCATCAACATGTGCAGGATTTAATGCTCAACACCTTTTAATTACGATTGTAAATGTGATTATTTAGCCTCCTTCGCAAACTCTAACGTATGATTTAAGGGACCTACAGTTTCACGTGGGATCCGAACCACGGAGGTCTACATAATTTCGATGCCAAAGACTATCTCCCATCCAACTACTCTGCAGATCCAATGTCGCTTAACTTCGCTGATCGACGACAGGAAGCGATGTTACATGCCTACGACGCGTAGCCCTTCAAAAATTAACTTCAACACCTATAATGATGTAGGCCATAGAGTTGTGGTAGCTTAGGCTTAATTGTGCTGTTAAGAAACTGTTATATTAGAAACTTTGAAGATAACATTAAATTCACTCTATATTTCCCGTTAATATACAATATAATATTTCCCGTTAATATACAATATAAGATTAAAGTTTATAAAATAAAAATCTCGAATGCTCTAAATAAAATTTTTTATTTTACAGAAAATGCAGATTTTTGTGAAGACACTGACTGGTAAAACCATCACCCTTGAAGTAGAAGCTTCAGATACTATTGAAAACGTGAAAGCCAAAATCCAAGATAAAGAAGGCATTCCCCCTGACCAGCAGAGATTGATCTTCGCAGGTAAACAATTAGAAGATGGTCGCACCCTCAGTGATTATAATATCCAAAAAGAATCCACACTTCACTTAGTCCTTAGGTTGAGAGGAGGCATGCAAATCTTCGTTAAAACCCTAACAGGCAAAACCATCACCCTCGAAGTAGAAGCCTCAGATACCATTGAAAATGTAAAAGCCAAAATCCAAGATAAAGAAGGCATTCCCCCCGACCAGCAGAGATTGATCTTCGCAGGTAAACAATTAGAAGATGGTCGCACCCTCAGTGATTATAATATCCAAAAAGAATCCACACTTCACTTAGTCCTTAGGTTGAGAGGAGGCATGCAAATCTTCGTTAAAACCCTAACAGGCAAAACCATCACCCTCGAAGTAGAAGCTTCAGATACCATTGAAAACGTAAAAGCCAAAATCCAAGATAAAGAAGGCATTCCCCCTGACCAGCAGAGATTGATTTTCGCAGGTAAACAATTAGAAGATGGTCGCACCCTCAGTGATTATAATATCCAAAAAGAATCCACACTTCACTTAGTTCTCAGGTTAAGAGGAGGCATGCAAATATTCGTTAAAACCTTAACGGGCAAAACTATCACCCTCGAAGTAGAAGCTTCAGATACCATTGAAAACGTAAAAGCCAAAATCCAAGATAAAGAAGGCATTCCCCCCGACCAGCAGAGATTGATCTTCGCAGGTAAACAATTAGAAGATGGTCGCACCCTCAGTGATTATAATATCCAAAAAGAATCCACACTTCACTTAGTTCTCAGGTTAAGAGGAGGCATGCAAATATTCGTTAAAACCCTAACGGGCAAAACTATCACCCTCGAAGTAGAAGCCTCAGATACCATTGAAAATGTAAAAGCCAAAATCCAAGATAAAGAAGGCATTCCCCCTGACCAGCAGAGATTGATCTTCGCAGGTAAACAATTAGAAGATGGTCGCACCCTCAGTGATTATAATATCCAAAAAGAATCCACACTTCACTTAGTCCTTAGGTTGAGAGGAGGCATGCAAATCTTCGTTAAAACCCTAACAGGCAAAACCATCACCCTCGAAGTAGAAGCTTCAGATACCATTGAAAACGTAAAAGCCAAAATCCAAGATAAAGAAGGCATTCCCCCTGACCAGCAGAGATTGATCTTCGCAGGTAAACAATTAGAAGATGGTCGCACCCTCAGTGATTATAATATCCAAAAAGAATCCACACTTCACTTAGTTCTCAGGTTAAGAGGAGGCATGCAAATATTCGTTAAAACCCTAACGGGCAAAACTATCACCCTCGAAGTAGAAGCCTCAGATACCATTGAAAATGTAAAAGCCAAAATCCAAGATAAAGAAGGCATTCCCCCTGACCAGCAGAGATTGATCTTCGCAGGTAAACATTAGAAGATGGTCGCACCCTCAGTGATTATAATATCCAAAAAGAATCCACACTTCACTTAGTTCTCAGGTTAAGAGGAGGCATGCAAATATTCGTTAAAACCCTAACGGGCAAAACTATCACCCTCGAAGTAGAAGCCTCAGATACCATTGAAAATGTAAAAGCCAAAATCCAAGATAAAGAAGGCATTCCCCCTGACCAGCAGAGATTGATCTTCGCAGGTAAACAATTAGAAGATGGTCGCACCCTCAGTGATTATAATATCCAAAAAGAATCCACACTTCACTTAGTTCTCAGGTTAAGAGGAGGCATGCAAATATTCGTTAAAACCCTAACGGGCAAAACTATCACCCTCGAAGTAGAAGCCTCAGATACCATTGAAAATGTAAAAGCCAAAATCCAAGATAAAGAAGGCATTCCCCCTGACCAGCAGAGATTGATCTTCGCAGGTAAACAATTAGAAGATGGGCGCACCCTCAGTGATTATAATATCCAAAAAGAATCCACACTTCACTTAGTTCTCAGGTTAAGAGGAGGCATGCAAATATTCGTTAAAACCCTAACGGGCAAAACTATCACCCTCGAAGTAGAAGCCTCAGATACCATTGAAAATGTAAAAGCCAAAATCCAAGATAAAGAAGGCATTCCCCCTGACCAGCAGAGATTGATCTTCGCAGGTAAACAATTAGAAGATGGTCGCACCCTCAGTGATTATAATATTCAAAAAGAATCTACACTTCACTTGGTCCTTAGACTGAGAGGTGGCCAGTGATATTGTAATGTTAGAAATTTAATTTGGCTTCTCGACTGGCTTTTCTATTTTTTCATTTTTTAAATTTTATTTAATAAACTTTTTTTACTTATGATATAAATTGGCTTTTATTAGCATTTGTAGTACTTTGTATTTGCCCATGCAATCGGGTGTCATAACGAAGTATTCTTGCTTTTAATTGAAGTGAGTTTTAAGATGTCGCTGCAAATGAATTCGTTATGATGCTTGATTGATTGGACACTATATTTTTAATACTTTTGTATTTGACTTCTTGCAAAATTCTGCCACTTATATATATTTCACACGCTTGTTTTAAGTTGTATATCCGTTGCAGTCAAAGTAATTTTTGTAATTCAATTTATTAATGTGAACTATACAGTAGGTTCATATATTCTGTAAAACAAAAATAGCGTTGGATGCGAAGAATGAATTTGGAAACAAAATTGGCTTCGTATAATGCTACTTCGTCTCATTGAATAAGGTATATCCTTAAATCGTCCCATATAACTTTAAACCAGGTTTAATCTCTCCATCTAATTTCGGGTGAGACATGTTAATGAGAGGGTTGTTTAACCTCCGCAACATCAGGTCGTATGACGAAGGGGGACCTACATTTTACGTGCATCCGAACCACCGGCAGGCGAGACAAAAGGTAATTTAGTTGAACGTACATCATCCAACCGCGTACGCCTAATCAAGTATTGTACGATCGTCGAAAACACCACATGAACCCCAGTGATACCTTCGAGAAGAGTGTGTATTAAATGAACAATTGCTGGTATGCATGTTCTTCAAATTTTGCGCTCGTTTCTGTAGGGAACCAAGAGCATTTTTGAGACTAAATTATTAGCTTAAAAATGGAGTGTGCTCCAGTTTCTAGTATGGAAAGTTTAAAAGAATTCTAGTCGGAAGCATTTTGTTTTCGAAAAGATTGCAGAATGCCCCATGTAAGTCTTCATTAATTAAGAATGTGGAATGACTTTCACCATGTACGTGTTTTATATATATTATATTTATAAAGAATTTCATGAAAGTAACGTGAATAAATTTGTGATGGTTCTATATATATATATTATATATATATATATATATATATATATATATATATGTGTGTGTGTGTGTGTGTCAAATTAGTATCTGGCAATACATGTAACTGCTGATCTATTGGCTATACTTTGCAGTTTTAAAGCATTGGAAGTCTAATGCCACACCCCGAAAACGATTGAGCTTTCATTTATGTACTTAACGGAAAGGTCAGAGTATGTAAAACATGCACAGACTTCTCAGGAGTTCAATGAACTATGTAAATTGAATAAATATCTGGTACATTATACAACTTGAAGTGCAGGTAGGGTGGTCATTTAAAAAGGAGACTGCGTATGTGGCCGTACGTTAACATACATATATATATATACAGGGTGAGTCAAAAGTAGCGCCCGATTTCTGTCAGTTGATTGTTTGTTTGTCATTTGTATTACAGTGTACAAGAAGGTAGAAATAAATGAATGACATGTTTATCTGACCATTTATTCGGGGGAAAATTATTACGGAACTGTACCGGAACTGTATCTGCAAGACAATTATTAACAACATGACTTCCCAGAAAGAATCTGACAGCCGAAAAAACAGAAATCGGGCGCTACTTTTGACTCACCCTGTATATATATATATATATATATATATATATATATATATATATATATATACTGGTCAAAAAAAGAAACGCAATTTTTGAGATTTATTAATAAACATGAGGACTCAGTATATAGTAAATGATTCTTTAACATAACAGTCAATAACGCGTATGGCCACCCCTAGCCACAATGCAGGCTTGGAGTCTGGCCCTCATCGACCTCAACAGTCTCTGCAGGAAAGCAACAGGGATGGCCCTCCACTCTTCAATAATTGCATTGGTCAGTTCCCTGATGTTCTGCGGCTGATGCTGACGTCTGCGAACTCGCCGTTCAAGTTATCCCATGCGTGCTCTATCGGTGACATGTCTGGGCTGAAGGCTGGCCATGGTAAGGTCTGCACCTGTTGTCCCTGCAGGTACGCCTGCACTATCCTGGCTGCATGAGGTCTGGCATTGTCCTGTTGCAGGAGCACCAATTCTGGATGTTGCCTCATGAATGGAAGAACATGTGGGTGAAGAATCTCATCCCTGTAGCGCTGGGCAGTCAGAGCTGATAGGCCCACGATAGGTCACGGTGCTGATAGGCCCATTGCAGGCGTCGTTGCCTTCTTGCATCAGTGAGAAAAGGACCTCTGTAAGGCCTGCGGGATCGGAGTCCTGCATTACGGAGTCGGTTTCTGACGGTCTGGTCACTAATTCTGTTGTTGTGGATACCAGGTGTCTCTGGCTGGCTGACGAGCATTCCGCTGCCGATGACGCAGGTGCTGCAGTACAATGTGGCGATCTGGCGTTGGGTCGTCACACGAGGTCGCCCACGTCTTGGCAGGTCCTGAACACTTCCTGTGGCATTGTACCGTCTAACAAGCCTAGAGATTGTGCTGGGATGCACATGCATTCGTTGTGCAATTTGGACAGCAGACATGCCTGCATCCAACATGCCCAAGGCACGACCTCTGTTGACCTCTGAGAGTCGTGGCATGCCTCAATCGCGGGAAAAAGTTTGGTTTTCTCAACGGGCAGTGTGTATTCTGTGAAGTCAAAGAAAAAATGCATGCCTTCATAAAGAATACATTCAATTTAATCTGTTTATTGTTTGTAACAAAATGGCGTCTTAGCCGGGATTAGTCAGGTTTAAAAACATGCACTAAGTGGCTTTAAAAGATTTGAACAAACATTTAACCATAATCTTGAAACTGATAATACCACTAACAACTTAAATTTTACACCATATGCAAGCTAATTGCGTTTCTTTTTTTTACCAATATATATATATATATGTGTATATATATATGTATGTTATATGTATGTTATATGTATGTTATCAGGTCATCCCATAAGTAATGTCTGTTTTTGGATCGGAATTTGAAAGAAAAAAAAACCTCAAACTTTTTAATGTATGTTTTCCATCGGAATCAATGACACTGCCAACGTCCTAAAAGCTTTTCAATACCATGTTTATAAAATTCAGGCGGTTTTGAGGCAAAAAACGTAGAGACTGGTGTGCAGGTCATCTAAAGAACTATACTGTTTCTCGTCAAGATAGTTTTGCAGACTCCTGAAGAGAGAATGAAGGCGCAAGGTCTGGAGGATGTGGAAGTTTTCCCATCCAAGCTACTCAATTTTTGCAGAAGTGATCCGAGCGGTATGAGGACGCGTTGTGGTGGAACACGATTCTTTTCCGATTAACCAAAGGTCTCTTCTTTTAGTGCAGTGTTCAATCGATCCAGTTGTTGACAGTAGACTTGAGCGGTGATTGTTTGGTTGTGTGGTAAGGTTTCAAAGTATATTACACCACCTTTATCCCACCAAACACTAAGCAACACCTTCCGAGGGTGAAGATTTGGTTTTGGCTGTGGTGTCGCTGGTTCTCCGGCACAAATCTACTGTCGATGGCGCTTAACATTCTGGTATAGTATCCACTTTTTATCACCAGTCACTAAACGGTGCGAAAACGGATCTTGGAGTTCACGGGAATGAAGAGCTGTGCTAATGTTTACCCGCACCCTCACATTGTCGACCGACAATTCATGTGGCACCCATTTTCCTAACTTAGGCACTTTCCCGAGTTGTAGCAAATGTCGATGGACGGGGATGAATTGAGTTTCTGGGCCAATTCTTCGACAGTTGTTGAACAGTCGTCTTCAAGTGCGGCTAACAGCAGGTCATCATCAAACTCGGCAGGGCGTCCAGAGCGTGCTGCATCTGTCAAACAGCAGTCGCCATTCCTAAACTTTTGAAACCATCTTTGACATTTCCTCACATGCAGAATATCGTTGCCATAAACTTCCTGAATGTTTCGCGTTGCTTCAGTAGCACTATTCCATTTTTTGAACTCTTAAAGCATTATATGCCTAATATGCTCTTCTGATACCGCCATATTTGAGGGGTTCACAAAGCAAAACACACGTCTTCACTGGTCAAGGTCTGTAAAGTATGTACCGAAACACGATAATCTCCTCTTGGATATAACCTTCGGGAAATTTATGCTTAAACCGAGTACGACTAGTTTAAACTTAATCTATCGTAAAAAACATTACTTATGGAATGACCTGATATATGTTAACGTACGGCCACATAGGGTGGCTATTCCCAAAACGGACACTGCGTAAGGACAGTGTGCTCAAAAGGCGGACTGTCCGCCTAAAGCCGGACGTCTGGCCACCCTAAGTGCAGGATAAATAGAAAATCAATATGGAGTATCATCAGACACGGGTGTAGCGGCAAATTTTAAGGTGCAGGAGCTCTAAGAAAATAACTGCATGTTGGTACATTTTGTTCTTTGTACCTGTACATCAGTTAATCGGGTTACTCCCGAGAATGAGCGAAAAATTGAATACATGAATTTTAAGGTGGTAGAGATGCGTAATAATTGACTCGTCCAATTTTTTTTAAATTACAAATCTTAAGGGAAAAATTTGGTTCCCAATTTCAGTAAAAATATGCATTAACAATCAAATTTGAAATCACAATTAGAAGCCAGTGCTTTCATATCTGTTCCCAACTTCCAAGTATCAACTTAAAAATAAATTGGATGAATGGAGGTGGGAGCGGCGCTCCGGCAACACTACACCCCCTGATCACAGACCTTATGGAGTGATGATGGTAGTCTTACTGTGGAGCCTGTATTTACACCATGGCATGAAAACGTTTTGCTAGTTTGTCTGCCACAGATGTAGGTGGTTCTTATTCGTAGTTTGAGATCTGTGCTCCGAATCCCATCCAGTCTGGTATTTGAGTATTTAATAACTTTGCACTTCTCTTAAATTATCGTTTCGGATATAAGTTGGGCAGTTCTTTTTCGGCACAAATGAGTTTGCAGATCATATTTCAAGTAATAGATCTCGAGAAATGAGAATCATTTAGCAAATTGAAGACCTTTTCATTTCAATTATGTTGGGTTTTTGCCCACATTACCTTGAAACCAGGTGTTGACCTGAGCTAAAAGGATTGTTTAAATGTTTTTAGCCATTCTCCATGACCCATGTTCATACATTCGACGTTGTCTTTAAGATGAGACCCTTGGAACGGACCAAATCTTCAAAATGTTATGGGTACAGTGTTTTATCTGATACTGGTGTCCCTAAACTGTTTACGCTGTTTACCTTTTGTATGGATTTAACTTTATGCACGTTCAAAGGCTCGTATGTTCGTTTAGTATCAACCACTGGTAGTCGTTCTGACCGACGATGTGTTTTTTATCTGCCTGACAAAATTTGTGGTGATGTCCCATTTTCAAGCTGGAAATTTTGAGCCATATGTCCTTCACGTTTACTGCGCGCTCATTGTATCCTCCCCTGACCACGAGTAAATAGTAATAGTTGACAATGTTAGCTTTTTGACTTGACACTTTCTACTCAACCTAAACGGGTTATGTACATAAATCTTTTTCAGTAAATAGTGGGGGTATTAATTTAATTTGACGTTTTGTTACAAGATCAAGAAGTTGTGGCATGACATTTTTGAATTTGGTAATGTATATAACTAAAAAAATGACGTTCTTAGAATGTCGGAGAGCAAAAATAAAAATTTACTTCATTGAAAATAAGAGTAAATGGATTAGAATAAGAAGTCGAGGGTGCACCATAAGAGGGTGCACGTAAGAGTTAAGATGAAAAAGAAACTGAAGTAACTTCTAATTTTAAGGCGGTGGCGGGGCATGCAAAGTTTTGGGATAGTCCATCGTTACGCTCACTTGATCAATGGAAAGTGCTTTGAAAAATACAGATTCAGAAAGATGACAATTATTGGTTGCTGAGCACACACACACACACACATTGACGTTCATATGAATCGTAAAATTAAGTTAATTATTCATGAATTTCTGCTTCATGTGAAACGCGGATATAGAAAGGTTGAGCGTATTACGTTTTGTAGCCTTGTTGGATGATATTGCTACGGTTGTAAAGTAGATGAGAAAGATATTTTGGAGAATAAAAATAATCATACTTGAAAAGCATTAAAAACAAGTTTATATCTGCTTTCCGTGTTATAACCAAAATCTTTCATACAATTAATAACTAACTCGATTACAGTTTTCTCTGTCCATTCTGTTTAAGAAAAGAACTATTAGTAGTTTCCAGTAGGGTGAGTCTGAAACTAATCTTAATAGTTTATTCATAGGTCTGCGGATCATGTCTTATGCTTCTAGCTGTACCTACGTTGTGCTCACGTCGCAACACCGCTTTCCGTTAGATCAATGAGGTTGTGATGATAAGTCTGTTCAATAGTTAGATGGGCGACCGTTCTCTCTGCTTCAGATGTAGTGACACGTAGGTGGTTTGTATTTTGCGTAAAACTGTGGGTTCCCTCCATCAGTTGACATTTGCTGTTACGGAGATTAAATAGCCCTAAATATTATTAGTATATCTAAATGAAGCCATTAGTCATGGGTTTTTTGTATTTTCAATCTTCTGCAGATACATTTTTACCTAATATAGAAATATTTCCCCATTTCCAGTAGGGTGGGCGCGATGCTCTAACTCCAGACACTGTGTGTTTTAATAATTGCAAACATCTGCACACACACTTAACAATTCTTTTACTGGGTTAGATGTTCTATGCATGTACTTTCTAGTGGACAATCTGACCTATTACGGCGGCTAGACTCGAGTGTCCTGCGTCATTCTATGATACTTGACAAGCCAAATTAAGCAAAGTTCAAACTGGTTTAACGTTAGCTGCATTCGGGGTAATAATTATGTTTAATTTTTTTCGCATCATCATACGTCATATGACGGAGGGGACCTACAGCTTTACGTGGGATCCGAACCACAGTTCGCTACATAGTCTGGACGCAAAGGATGGTCTCCCATTCAACTACTATCCAACCCAATGTCGCTTAAATTAGCTGATCAACGGGAAACTGTGTTACAACATTGGCTACATAGTCCAGCTGCATTCGGACTGAGAAATTGTTAAATTTCTTAGCTTCTTGGTTGTAAATAAACCAGAATAACGAATCTTCTAAATTGAATTATATATAAAATGATTTAATTAGGGTGTTCATAACGAAATAATTATTAAATACAGCATGGTATCCACAAAGTTCATATGGCAATAACACAGATGTATCCCTCGCTATTCAAATGTTCGATAATGGAATTTTCGCTTATCCGAATATTCTATAATGACATCCAATGTTCAGTAACCGAACGCCTATCCGAATCTTCCGACTCTCCAAGTACACCCGCCCGTGCCAAGAGACCGCGAAAGGCTGTCACCCTGGAAGTGAAATTAGAAGGTATTAAGCGGCATGAACATGGAGGCCCCACCAAAAAAAAAAATCGGACATGCCGCTGGATTAACAGCTTCGACAGTGACATAACGAAAAATGCAGCAACGATTAAGGAAAGCGCCGTGTGTGTGACGGCCAAAGGTGCCAGCAGACTAACAAAATCAAGGGACCAAATTATGGAATATATAAAACTGGTTCTACTGTTCGCTATCCGAAAAGTCACCATCCGAAAGTAACCAACCCATTCAGATAATTTTGAATTAAAAAAAACAACCATTAAAAGGGGTTTTCTGATAAAATCCAGAGTTCAACTGGGTTGGGTTCAATCGGACCAACCCTGGGTAAAATGGCTCGGTTCACGTTTTGCTGCGATTCAGAAAGCCATATTTTATCATGAAAAATGTCGAATGGGACTGAATGTTTTGAGCGAAGTACAAAGGTCTAATCTGTAATCATTATAATCTCGGTTGGGGGGGGGGGAATCAGGGTTTGAAAAAGTCCTGTATCCGGGGAAAATTTGCCTGAATAAAACGTAGGCCTATATACTCGTGGATTTTCGAAAATTCTCTCTCTCCACATTTGCAATTAAAAATGATCTATTTATAACATTTGAAAAAGCTATTAATATATGTACAGAAGCAATACAATTCAGATTACTACTACTAACATATGCGTAATCAACAACAGTACGTTTTATCACCTACAGCTTCACATGGCATCCCAACCACTGGTCGCTACATAATCTGGACGCAGAATATGGTCTCCCATCCAATTTACACCGATTGTTAGGAAGTGGTGTCACATCAGGCACAACGTAATCCTGGGCCATTGATCACAGTAATTACATCTATGAATATAATTAAATTAAGAAGTCATTTCAGGAATAGAAATAAAATTACTGTCCAAGATTTTATTACGAAATAATTAATTACAATAGGCTAATTTTTTTACATTTTCCTAATCACGAATGGACACAATTAAGCTAACCTTAACGTAGATTCTTCTCTACTTCATGTAAACAATTACGGTCACATTATAATCGTATTTTCCGTAGCAAAGATGGGAAGATAGTGACGAGTGACTGTAATAAAGTGCTGGAATTGTCATCGATTATAACGCCACCTTGAATGAAAATTTGAGCACATAAACCAAACTGATAATAGAATAAGGAGCAATTTAAAGCGGTACGAAACGAATAACAAATACAAGTGCGGAAAACGAAAATGAAGAAATTTAATAAAAATCGAAGTTAAAAACCGATAAATGGTTAAAGGACGGACAAAAAAAAAAAAATGCACTCCCTTTAAAGAAATCTTAAAAGCGAGGAATAATTATTATTATTATAAACAAATTTATTTTAAGTATTGTCCAATTAATTATTTCATTTACCTTTTCAAAACATTATTAAACTTTACCAAATAGGATAAAACAAAACCTTAAATACTAAAACAAATAATGATGATGATGATGATGCAAAGGTCGATGTCTCGAACTACAAAACTTTTTAATCAATCTAAATCAAATTATAAACAATTCGTAATACAAATAATTCGTATAAAGGAACATCATGAAAATGTATGTAAACAGGGACAGGTTTAAAGGAATAAGAAAAATCAAAATTCAAGTTGGACTTATCAGTTTTAATACATCTTATATATATATACAGACGGGAATGATGAATGTGTGCAGTTATGAATTATAATGCCATTTATCAAAACATCTATGAAATATTTTACATCAAATAAGAACCAAGTAAACGATCCTTACGGACTAACAAAATTTCAATTATATATATATTAATCCTGCCTCAAAAGTATTTGTTGCATATTATTTTTGAGGCAGGACTTTTTTTTTTTATATTTTTTTTTTTTTTAAACAAAAGTACTTTTACGAAATGACACTACAATAAAAATGAGGTGATATCCCCCAAAATATACACAAATTACCAACATAATTAATGACCAAATGATAATGATAATAATAATAATAGTAGTAACCTAAAGTTAACATCACAGTAATCAAAAGAAATGCTGAAAATTTTTTTTTTAATTAATATTTACACAATTTAAAAATTTATTCTTCCATTAAAATTTCATTTTCAAAATGGATAAACAATACTCGGATTAATTTCTTTCATACAAATCGACTTTACATTCAAATGAAAACTCATTCTTAAGTAACGAGCAGTTACATATTTAAGCTTTATATTCACAACTAGAAACTTCTTAAGTGGTAACTTTGAAGGAGTTTTAAGAAAAACTATAATACAGTTAATAATGGAGGGAAACTTTGCTAATTTCAGAGATTCATTTATAGTTTTAAAAATGAAGATAAAATTAGTCCTGGTGTTGCTCCAACTTACTTCTATAGATCTCTTCAATTAGCCAAGGTCGGCAAAGGAACAAATTCATTGTATCTAAATTCCAGGTAAAAATGGATACCTTTCAAGACGAATGAGTGGTCCTCGTCAGTCGTCAGGGAAATAATACCGAATTCGTATCCACACATACATACGCACCCTTACTGGAACTTGTTTGTGGCAACGAGAATCACTGACTGCTTGAGCGCTGTGGCAAAACGTCTGTTTTTATGCCTTTTATTTTCATGAACTGTACAAATTCTTCGGCTAAAAATTGGCACAATGAACATTCAGGAAATAGTTGAACCAAACCAAGATTTTCCTCTCTCTCTCTCACTTTCTCTCACACACACTCACACTCACACTCACACTCACACAATTCTCTTTCTTATTATGAAAGTAAATTTAACGATAGGTTGAATAGAAAAGGTGAATTCATTCCCTCTTTGGTATAAAATATAAAGCTTCACACCAACTTTTTTTTTTTCTTTTTTTTTTAGGGCTATGGTACACAACGTACAAAAATAAATTAATTTAGTGCTCACCCTTCCTAGAAATTAATCAAGTATACGCCAATAATCATTCACATTTCAGCCAGGCTAAAGAAATACATTGGAAAATCTTGAAGATTTGGGACAAATGTTTATAATTTAAAACTACGTTACAACAGTAACGATAGATTGAAACTATTTACAAAGATATGAATAACTGCTTTCAGATACTAATATTTAAATTAAATATATTAAAATCTTTAATATTTTCCTTAGTTTACTTATAAAAGTTTGATCAATAAAATAAAGAGATCACAATCAGAATATGAAAAATAAATCTACTAGCTGTGTGACGTTCATTCAATGACTGACAATGGTCCTGACTCACTCACACGTCTAACAAAATGATTTAGGTCCTGAAGAACCGAAATGAAACTGGCAAGGAGAGGGGGGGGGAGGGAACAACAAAATCGCATTCATTCCTAGCGAAGATATTGGTCGAAATGAAAAAAAATGGCTGCCGCTTCGTATCGCCTCGCTTACAAAATAATTATACAAATTTTTTGAGCATTAATTCAAAATATAGAAAAGCAAATTTAAATTTGTCACGATCTTCACTTGGAAATTAGCAATTTGGTCATTCATTTCGTGTTAACTAAAAAAAATTCACGAGCGAAACAAAAAATTAAACTTAGCCCCAAGGAAGTTTCTTTAAACAAGACGAACGAATCAGAGGTCTTTAAATTATTACGAATAGCTAAAACAAAGGAACGCAAGCGCATTCAGGACTTCATTTTAAGGCTTCCAAGTATACAAAAAAAAATACCATTTGAGGTACTGAAGCGGTTAATGCTATAAGTAGTACTTAGTACTACGATGTGTGTATGACTGTCAGAATATTCAATACAACTTCAATTGTACAGCTTCTATATATATAAAAAATAATGAAGTTACGAGAAAATATCTGAAGAATTAATTAATTTCATATATAAAATTCATTTATTTTACAACTATGCACAGGTTTTCTGCCTTCATACGAACTGGTGATTCTTAGTTAATGGCTCCAACGTCTGAAAAAGAAAATTGAGATTAGGAATCTGTATGAAAACAGTCATAAATTACACCTCGTTTCTGGAAGGTTAAAGAAAAGAAAAACTGTTAAGAAATATTTCACAAGATAATAAGGTATACTGTATATGCAATTAATATTTAAAATTGACAAAACTTAAAGGGTTTTAAAGTCAACAACTGCGTGCAAATGGATTTTATTCAGTGCAAAGGTTCATCAAAATTGAACTGGGAACGTGTAACGCAGTTACGTCACTAAAGAAATTCACACGTGCTGCTTACCATACCTTTTGAAACCACTCTTCCAACATAGACCGTTTTCATGCGACAAACCCCGACTTGTTTCGAGCTTTAACAAAGTTTCCATTACGAGTTTCAACGGGCCATTTTGGACGGGCTTTTTATTTTTTCCCCCCCCAGTGGTTTTAGTTAGCTGCACTCTCGGGGAAGGTCGTCGAGAAACAGGTCTATGGCTGAGGAGAGGGGGGAGGAGGAGGAGGAGTAGGAGTATTTGGGAACCGAATAGAAGAGGAAAGAACGATAAGTGTAACGATCGAGACTAGCTTCTTCAAGAGCTACCTACTTCTAACTGCTTTTGGGGAAGAGGAGGGAAAGCCCCCACCAACTGAATCCAAATACGAGAGAAAAGTAAAAATTCTTTTTATATTTCAATATTAACGTGGAATTGAGTACGTACAGAAATAATAGACCTAAACAGCTCGTGAAGAAGCACGTCTTTCTCAGTGTCTCGTTACCTTATATGCACATTATGCCGTTTCTACAGGGTGGGCCGTAAGTTTCCATACATAGGAAAAATTAAACGTTTGTTTTTATGTTGTAAGATCTTGTTTACTGATGAAGCAAATTTTTACGTCAATGGAGAGGTTAATCGGCAAAACATACGTTACTGGAGTAATGCTAACCCTAACTGGCTGAGTCCGACGAAGATGCAAGGTGCCGGTAAAGTGATGGTGTGGGCCGGGATATGGGGTGACAGAATTATTGGACCAATTTTTGTCAGTGGAAATCTTAATGCCGAAAGGTATCTTAACATGTTGCAAGAAGAGATTTTCCCATCCCTGCTAAACGAGGAAGGTAACTTCCCAGTTTACTTCCAGCAAGATGGAGCTCCACCTCATTATGGTCTTCACGTGCGTCGGTATTTGGATCAGCAGCAGCAGTTTCCGGATGCTTGGATTGGTCGGCGTGGTCCTGTGGAGTGGCCTCCCAGATCCCCAGATCTCACCCCCCTTGATTTCTATCTTTGGGGGCACTTGAAGGCCATGGTGTATCAGGAAAAGATACGAGACATAAATCATCTAAAGGAACGTATCACCAACGCCATTACAAGCATAACGTCAACTGTGCTAATGCGTGTTCATCAACAGTGGGGAACACGTATTGAAATGTGCTTTCAAAACAATGGCAACCATGTAGAGCATATTATATAAATAAAAATGGTTGTCCATAAAAAAATGTTTATTTTTCCTATGTATGGAAACTTACGGCCCACCCTGTATATTCAAATTCAGAAATACCAACATCAACTTCTTACTACGAGCCTCGAAATACCTTTAAAGTGACCACAAAAATCACTACTTCCAAACAACGGATAAAAATAATGGAATGTAGTTTATACTCAAAAACTTCAAGCAAAATATTTACAGTACTCTTTACATGAAGAAAGCTTAACAGAGCAACATTTCACGCTCGTACTATACTCGGCAATAGACGGAAATGGAAAGCAAACGAAGGCAATCGAGTAACTGACGGGGGAGGGGAAGTTAGGGGGGGGGGGAAGTTGGGGGGGGGGGGAATACAGCGGAATATTTCCGTCACTCGAAATCTTAAAAAAAAAAAAAAGCTGCAGAACCAAAGTCAACCTATTTTGAATCAGTCCACTTTTGCATTTATATATAATTTTGTACAAAAGATTTTGAATAGAAATTTTCAAACCAGTCAAAACTTAACACTTATTTTACGAGGCACTTAGATTTTAAACGCAGCTTTACAACTGTTGACCCAGCGCGCGTCCTCTGACAAATGTGAAGCTCAAAATTGACAATTCATTGACTCCCCCCTACCCAATAAAGTGCATAAGATTTCGTACGAGCGTGGAAGGACTAGGTTAATATGTAGACTTTGGCCAAGACGAGTCAATGGTAAAAAACGCGAGTCACTCACTACCCGCTCATGCAGAATGAACACTAATAAAATATAGAATGCGTTCTAACGCCATCAAAATATCTTACCAAAAGAGTCACCTCAATATTTGAGCGTGTTCACCATAGGCTCACAAAGGCCCTAAGGGTTAGTAGGGGCGAAATGAAAAGGGGGGGGGGGGTAATTTTAAGGGTTAGTGGAGGTGGAAAAAGGGGGTGGTAAAAAAAAAAAAAGAAATGTTAGCGTCAAAAATGAAAAACTTTGTGCTTTACTTAAAAAAAAGTCTAAAGCTTTAAAGCGGGTAAATTTGTGCCTGATCAACATTAATGAAGTGTCCTGAGCCTTCGCAACACTAATCAGTCGAAGATGCCTAAAAACTATTGAAAAAGTGTTCGTCCTATACACGTGTCAGTAACAATGACACGTTTTAAATTTCTTATTATGTACAAAAATGTTAGTCTTTCAGTGACGAGAGAGAGAGAGAGAGAGAGAGAGAGAGAGAGAGAGAGAGAGAGAGAGAAAACGAGACAGGAACTCACGTCTTCGGAGGACATGACGCCGTACTGCCGATGTTGGTAGGGCGTCTGGGCAGCTCTGACGCCATTTTGACTAGAAGAAGGGCGCTGGTGCCCCGGCATATTAAACCCGTCTTCAGTTGTGGTCTTCTTGTAGACGGGGTTATCGAAGTTCATCGAATGAACAGATCTTTTTCTGTAATACCGGTAGATGACGTACGCCACCTGAAACGGAGGTCAAACGTTTATTTAAAACTGATGGTAACGTAACAAACGATTGTGAACTTATAATTAACAAGAGTCCGCAAAGGGTGCCAAGCGCCTTAATCTCGTACAGACTTCAGTGCCACTTACTCCCGATGTCAGACACAGGACGGCGATGGCGGCCAAAATAGCAGCGACGGCGACACTGCCATCGTCGTTCTCATTGGGCGAATGGTGCCCCGTCAGGAAGGACTCCCCGTCCACAGCTGCGGGAACTTCTTTCTTCATCTCGGGAGAGACAGTCTTCTCTGCACAAAAAAACGACGAAACTAAATTAATCTACATTATATATATATATTAGTTTTTTTTACTTAAAAATAACTATGTCGGTGTCAAGCCAATCTTTGCACTTCTCTACAGCACTTGCCTGTAAATCAACGTTTAACGGCTGTTCTAACCTCACTGAAGGGTTCTGCGACTTAAATTTAAAATATAATCCTACTGGTCCTCATACAAATGCGCAGAGATATATTACGTCAAATTGACGGATGCTAATTTGAATGACAAATATTGAAAATTAAATCTCAATTCTCGGCGAATGCTTCTAGATTATAACGACGAATATTAATGTTGATCCACGTACGAGAACAAACCAACTGAACAGCACAAGGTCAAACCAAGGACAATTTTAACGAGGCAGGTAACTAACTCGTTAAAACACAAGATTATTACATTAACAATGACGGAATATTACTTTCATAATTCACGCACACGCGCGCGTCTTTGGTTACTTTAGAAAACCGCGACATTTTCAACTGAGAATGGCGACATCTTACCTAATCTAACCATCATATTATTTTATGTCTAATGATTGTAAATAGTCAAACTATCGCGACACCGCTAATGTTGCTACCCGCACATTCGTATCGCGATGAGTTGTGTGGGTATTCTAGAAGATTGTCGTGATAACGTAAGGTAGTTGCGCGCGCGCGCACCTTCATTATATATAATGAACGTAGGAAGAATTGTCGTTACCTTAAAAGGTAACTAAATTGCGAAACATTTTCTTGTACGGTTGAAAAGGGAAATGCCAAACAAGGAAGACTTGTAGATGTAACTGGTAAAACATATATAACTGGTGGATATATGCAAACTAAAGCATTATATGCTTTACAAATTAAAGCATTATGCATACAAATTAATAGTTAAATTACCAAGATCCAACATTCACACCACACACTAGTGCACTAAATATAACCACGTTAGTAGTAGTAGTAGTAATAATAATAATAATAATAATAGATAATAATAATAATAATAATAATAATAATAAGTAATAATAATAATAGCAATAATTTTACACAGGTGCGTTAAACAAAAACCAAACGTAACTCATTTTCGCACAAAAAATTTATAACGTTCCATGCACACAACATAATTCAAGGAACAACAACACTTCACTCGTAATTTGTGGAGAATCTCAAAAACATAATTCGAAATGCATTGTTAATCTCTAGTACTGACTGGAGCTTACCGAAATCCATGAGGTTGATCCCTATACCGCTTAAAAGTACCCACAATCACCAAGCGCTCAATTGACTCTGTCACTTACGAGTACAGGAACACCTGGATCGAATTCAGGAACGTTTGTCAACCAGCCAAGCACGAGAGCCACCAATCGAATGATGCTTTTTAAAATCTAAATATCTACGTCACACACCTACAAGGTGCCAATCCAACGTTGCCAAATATCTCGTTTAGTCGGCCATGGTGCCAAATTTAAGTATAATCAAGATATATACAAGTAAAATACAATGGTAAAATTGAGGTCTCGTGTGTGTGTGTGTGTGTGTGTGTGTGTGTGTGTGTGTGTGTGTGTGTCTAAATGACTAATAATGGCAACTAACTTAGAATAAATTTCATTTTATCTTGAAATGTATTATTCATTCTTGGATTATTTTTGTTATTTTCCCCGACTTTCAACATGCAAAGTGATTTCCCCTTCAGTCTTTTTATTATTATTTAACCTTTTGCAATTAATGACGTCATGCGGTCAAAAATGCGGAAAAAGTTCTTCTTTACATTAAAAATAAGACTTCGTTCTTAACTCATAACATTATTATTATTACTGAAGTTAGAAGCTTACAGACTATTTACTCTTCAAATATTTAGGATCCGCTTTTTTGAATCTCGTCCTAAGGTTGTAATAATAAAATTTCCAAATAATGACGGCCTGAGTGCTTACTAAATACAATTTTCTAAATAATCATTCCATATATGGTCGACTGAAAGAGAGAGAGAGTGTCTTTTATAGAATAGGAATGGACTGAAAAAGGGGAATGCGTGTAGCCATTGCGGAAAAGTCAGTCGGAAGACGAATACTTCCGGATCGAGCAAGTTTGAATTTAATTTCCGTTTTCCTTATTTGCTCTCTTTTAACTTTACTTTTGCGAATGGAAAAAGAAGAAAAAAATTCAACGAAACAACTCTTCAAAAGGACCATGCAACTTCCTGTTACGTGACAAATAAAAACGTAACACCCAAATGTTCAATGAACTGCAAGTCATTTTTAGGTTTCCTTTTACGATTTTTTTTGTGAATTTTTAATTTTACTTCATATAACTATCTATCTATCTATCTATTATTATTATTTTATGTTTAAGACTTACGAATAGACAAAAATCAAATCTAAACACAAACTTGCCATTCCGAAATTAACTTTTTACTATGCTGACCGGGCATGGTGCTTATACATTATACAGTGTCGACATAAAATCTGGAATCAACGTCTAAAACTATATTACTTACTATTGATTCCCGACTAATATATATACACACACACACACAAGGTGATTACAAATTATCTTTCCTATTTTAAACACTGAAAAAATTAAAGCTACAGCGAAAAGCAAGATATGCAAAAAGAAAATTTCAGGGAATTTTTATTTGTAATATTGAAGACGTCAGAGATAGCCCTGAAATTAACATGTTTTGTGGTCTTGCCGCTGAGAAAGTGTACGATCCATTCTTCATTACTGAACAAACAACGGTATCATTTACGGCAGTATGCTACAGCTGTGGCTGATGCTCCCAGCTGCTAGAGGACAAAGCTGGTGTTGGTTTCTGCAGGATGGTGCGCCACCCCATTTCCACAATGAGCAATTGCCTGATCATTGGATCGGGCATGGGGGGCCCATTCCTTGGCCAACTCGTTCGCCCAATATAACACCCCTTGACTTCTTCCTCTGGAGCTGTCAAAAATTAAGTCTTTGTTCTACCAATGACAACAACTTTGGAACATTTGAAGGAAAGGATAGGCGAGGTTGTTAGAAAAGTTCAGTATGATATGCTACAAAATGCATGGAGGGAAACAGAATACCACTTTGATGTCTGCAGAGGCGTAAAAGCAGTTCATATTGAACTTCAATAGCTTGTAAAACTTTGAGTTCTTTATTTGTATATCTTGCTTTTCGCTGTAACTTCGTTTTTTCATAATAAATGTTTAAAATCAGGAAGATCATTTGTAATCATCCGATATATACACAGGGTGGCGCAAAAGTCGCGCATCTTAGGAATTTTCAGTGTTGATTATAATATATTATTTTTCTGTTACGTAGGGAATGGCTGCGAAATTAACAACAGACGAGAGGGTGAGCTTAGTTTTAATGCATGGAGTACCAGGTTCTTAGTACCTGTCCCGCGAATCTCTGCTTTGTTTATTGCTACCTGATTTTGTGTCTCGAATTTGGCATCATCGGTCATTATTACCACCAAGTCGACCGCTTTCGTGCTTCTCTGAATTTCTTGTCTATCTGGAGCATAATATGCAGTCTTTTTAAGTACCTCATTTCTACCATATCTCAAGAGCTGAAATTTCTCTGTGTTAAATGTCATTGTTTTTTCTGACCATTTGTATACTTTGTTTGTCTCTCTGCAAGGCCTCTACTTCGTTTGCATCGCTGATTTTTCTGCTGATCTTTGTATCGTCCGCGAATGATGTTACTATACTGTTAACTCCACTGTCTATGTCTGTTAGCATAATAATGAACAGGAGTGGGGCCAGCACTGTACCTTGTGGTACTGAGCTGCGTACTTCTGATTCTGATGATGATGCTACACCTTGAATTTTGACCACCTGTAATCGATTTCTGAGGAAGTTGTAGATCCATTTTCCCACTTTGCCTGTTATTCCCATATGTTTCATTTTATGTGCTATTATATCATGATCGCATTTGTCGAAAGCTTTAGCAAAATCGGTGTATAGGACATCACAGTTTTCATTGCCTTCAAGTGCATCTAGGACATTGTTATAATGCTCTATAAGTTGTGTGTGATAATGCTCTAAGTTGTGACAGGCATGATCTTCCTGATCGGAATCAGTGTTGATTTTTGTTGAATCTTTCCAACGTCTCTAAAAAGTCATAGATTTTATCTGACTATTCTTTCAAAAATTTTGGTGAGGTGAGACGTCAAGGACAGTGGTCTATAGTTCTTTGCTCGAGATCTAGCGCCTCCTTTATATATACAGGGTGGGCCGTAAGTTTCCATACATAGGAAAAATTAAACGTTTGTTTTTATGTTTCAGATACCCTAAGAATATGCGTTTGACGTAAGATCTTGTTTACTGATGAAGCAAATGTTTACGTCAATGGAGAGGTTAATCGCCAAAACATACGTTATTGGAGTAATGCTAACCCTAACTGGCTGAGTCCGACGAAGATGCAAGGTGCCGGTAAAGTGATGGTGTGGGCCGGGATATGGGGTGACAGAATTATTGGACCAATTTTTGTCAGTGGAAATCTTAATGCCGAAAGGTATCTTAACATGTTGCAAGAAGAGATTTTCCCATCCCTGCTAAACGAGGAAGGTAACTTCCCAGTTTACTTCCAGCAAGATGGAGCTCCACCTCATTATGGTCTTCACGTGCGTCGGTATTTGGATCAGCAGCAGTTTCCGGATGCTTGGATTGGTCGGCGTGGTCCTGTGGAGTGGCCTCCCAGATCCCCAGATCTCACCCCCCTTGATTTCTATCTTTGGGGGCACTTGAAGGCCATGGTGTATCAGGAAAAGATACGAGACATAAATCATCTAAAGGAACGTATCACCAACGCCATTACAAGCATAACGTCAACTGTGCTAATGCGTGTTCATCAACAGTGGGGAACACGTATTGAAATGTGTTTTCAAAACAATGGCAACCATGTAGAGCATATTATATAAATAAAAATGGTTGCCCATAAAAAAATGTTTATTTTTCCTATGTATGGAAACTTACGGCCCACCCTGTATATATATATATAGGGACGGTGTTTGCTCTTTTGAAGGTGCTCGGTATTTCTCCAGTGTCTAGGGATTTTCTCCATATCCAGTATAAGGGTGTAGCTATTTCATTTTAACAGTTTTCAATTAATAGTGCGTTCAATTTGTTCGGACCTGCATCTGAATGTGATTTCATTTGTCCTATAGCTTCTCGTTACATCATCTTGGGTAAAATCAAAGTCTGTTATACATTCTCCTCGCAATTTCTCTTTGAAGAATGCATCTAGGTCAGGTATCGCTTTGTCACTTTTTGGGGTACTGAATACCGATTCATACTGGGCTCTCACTGTTTCAGATATTTCTTTTCGATCGTCTGTTAGTTCATTATTTCCTTTCTTTAAGGGTCCGATAGTAGTGCGGTTTTTGTTTTCCTTTTCGCACAGCTGTAGAAGTATTTTGGGTTTTCCTTTATTGCTTCTACCACCTTATATATATATATATATAATATATATATATATATATATATATATATATATATATACAGGGTGGGCCGTAAGTTTCCATACATAGGAAAAATAAACATTTTTTTATGGACAACCATTTTATTTATATAATATGCTCTACATGGTTGCCATTGTTTTGAAAACACATTTCAATACGCTTGTAATGGCGTTGGTGATACGTTCCTTTAGATGATTTATGTCTCGTATCTTTTCCTGATACACCATGGCCTTCAAGTGCCCCCAAAAATAGAAATCAAGGGGGGTGAGATCTGGGGATCTGGGAGGCCACTCCACAGGACCACGCCGACCAATCCAAGCATCCGGAAACTGCTGATCCAAATACCGACGCACGTGAAGACCATAATGAGGTGGAGCTCCATCTTGCTGGAAGTAAACTGGGAAGTTACCTTCCTCGTTTAGCAGGGATGGGAAAATCTCTTCTTGCAACATGTTAAGATACCTTTCGGCATTAAGATTTCCACTGACAAAAATTGGTCCAATAATTCTGTCACCCCATATTCCGGCCCACACCATCACTTTACCGGCACCTTGCATCTTCGTCGGACTCAGCCAGTTAGGGTTAGCATTACTCCAATAACGTATGTTTTGCCGATTAACCTCTCCATTGACGTAAAAATTTGCTTCATCAGTAAACAAGATCTTACGTCAAACGCATATTCTTAGGGTATCTGAAACATAAAAACAAACGTTTAATTTTTCCTATGTATGGAAACTTACGGCCCACCCTGTATAATATATATATATATATATATATATATATATATATATATATATATAATATATATATTACACACAAATATATACACATGCACACACACAACAATATACACATGCACACACACCTTGATAAATTGGCGGTTTTATTCTTAATATGGAGTGGTCCTCCTTTAGCGGCAATATAACAGTGCAATGCGTCGGGGAATGATTCATACAGCTTTTGGACAGTGGCTAGAGGAATTTAGAGCCATTCTTCGAGCAAACCCCTGTGCAGTTCCTCCAAAGACGCCGGCGGTGGGAATCGGCTTCTGACCTGCTGCTCCAGTTGACACCACAGATGCTCGACATGTTAAGATCCGGGGATTGTGGAGGCCAATCCAAGCGTTTACTTCACTAACATGCTCTTCAAAACATTTTAACGACCCCGGCGGTGTGGATTGGTGCATTATCATCCTGGAAGACGGCGCCGCCATTGGGAAACAGCGTTTGGACCATGGGATGGACCTGGTCAGCCAATATTGACATAGACCTGGGCGTTAACCCTACCATGCAGTACTACAGCTGGGCCAAAAGTATTCCACGATATTGCTGCCCAAACCATCACAGATCCGCCTCCATGCTTAACGGTTGGGGTCAGGCAGTCGGGGTCATAAGCATCTTTAGGCTGTCTCCAGACGTAAACTCGACCGGAACATGGAAATAGCGTAAAGGAGGATTCGTCGGAGTAGACTACATTCTTCCACCGGTCCATTGACCAATTCTTATGGTCATTACACCATTTTCTGCGCCGCTCAATGTTGATGTGCGAAAGGAAGGGTTTGGCAATTGCAGCCCTCTCATGGTATCCAGCTCCATGGAGCTCGCGACGTACAGTTCTGGTCGATACCGGGCTTGCAAGATGCTGGTTAAGCTCTGCAGTCACTTTTGGAGCTGTGATCTTATGGTTCTTTGTCATAGTGCGCTTTAGCACCCGGCGGTCTCGATCACACAGCTTCTTCTTGCGTCCACTATTCCACTATTGCATTTGTCGGTGCTTGTCTTTCCATGGTTTTGGTATGCAGACATGACCATAGAGACAGTTCCTCTGGATACATTGAACATCTGAGCGGTTTTCGTCACCGATGCACCAGCCATCCGCGCTCCGACAATTTGCCCTCTTTGGAAGTCTGACAGGTCTTTCATAACTGCTAATTCATAATTCACTCAGATCTGTAAAAACAACGTGAGGGTTATAACATGACGTATACACACACTGTTACGCATTTAAATAGGTTTGCCAGTCATTTGACCGTTCACTTCGTCTCTGAGCAGTCCGTAAAGATAACCGGTGAAATCGGCGGGTGTTCATATTATTTTGTCTAACCCCTGTATATATTATATATATATATATATATATATATATATATATATATATATTATATTATATATATATATATATACTGTTTAACCTTAATTCTTACAGTTTACTGTTTCACACGCGATACGATTAGCGTAAATGGCAGTAGTCCTGTAAGTGTAACGTATTATTATAATAAAATATATAATATATATATATTATATATATATGGCCTATCAGAATGGGGGCTAGGAGGGCCATTTGGCCTGGGCCTCAAGCTTAAGGGGGGGGGGGGGTCTCAAATTTAGAAACTTCAGGTTCGAATATACTGTAATGTTTTGTCATGAAAGTAATAATTGGGTTTAGCTATGGGCCTTAAAAGCCGGAAGTGGCCCGGGCCCGTCTGGACCGCTGAGAGGGTGTGTATATATATACATATACACACACACATATATATAAGCACTTGGACGAACCTAACAAAAATAGGATAAAAGTGAAAGTAAAGATTACTGTAATATCTTGAGGGAGATTCTGTTAAAAACTTGGTGTGACTGTAAAAAAATTCAACAAATAATTGCTAATAAAAGGATCGTAATAATTTACATATAAAATCATCTCCATTGCTTCGAAGTCAGAATTATAAATTCTGTTCTGTATTTTGAGGGTTAGAGGCCTTCCTATTCACGCGTAATAGCTCCGCTTCAGGATTCGAAGTAATAGGAAATTTTGGTTTGTATGTGAAGTCATTTCGGTAAAGTTTTCACTTTTTTTCTTTTTGTGTCGAGGAGGAGGAAGTATTTTCACTTTGTAATATGATTTGGTAGCTTAAGACGATGTGGGAAGCCATTATTTCGAGTCTGGATGAGGCAACACGCTGACTTTGTACAATTTGTGTCATTTCTTGAATATCAAGTCAAGTCATTAAGCACGAGAGAAAGACAAGGCTGAGCAATCTCTCTCTCTCTCACACACACGACCTCAAGGTGGATGTACAATAAATAGCGGTAAAAAGTGGGTCATTAATTGAGTTAGAAACCGGAACGAAAAGAAGAATGAGGCGACTTGAGGAAGTAGCTTGAAGGACGTCGAAACGGTTCATCGAACCCGACACCTATATTACAATATTCACCGTTAATAACTTTTTCAGAATACGCAATAAAAAATCTGATACCTAAACTTCCTCTATGAAATGATAAATATACAGGGTTTCAAAAGTTCGGAATCAGGATATATATATATATATATATATATATATATATATATATATATATACACCCCGCAAGGGGGTTCTAAGCTCGTGCTCTTGAGTGCTCTTTGTACGTGCTTGTTCCTGGAGGTTTCACGTGCGCCCTCTCGGCCCTAGCACCCAAGGATGATGGGGCTCGACCCTGCAGTCCTTGGTCTTTTTCCACTTCAGCTGTCCCCTCCACCCTTTCTTTTTCCTCTGTCTTTCCTCTCACTTTTTCTTTGTTTTTCCACCGAGATATGCCCTTTTAAATAGAGGCGAATCGGTTCTTCCCGAACTTAAAAAAAAAAAAAATATATACTGTATATACACACATATATATATATATACACACACATATATATATATATATATACATACATACATACATATACATACTACATACATACATATATATACTACATACATATACATACTACATACATACATATATATACTACATACATACATATATATATATATATACATATATATACACACATATATGCACATATACATATATACACATACACATATATACACATATACATATATATATACACACTAGGGTGTCACTTAAATGCAGTTTGAAACTTTCATGCTGACACCCCGCGAATCTATTCCATTGGTAAAAAAAAACATGGTGACTGAAAAATCTTTTTATTTGAATAACTATAAAAGGTCGCCCCCGCCTTCCAAAGTTTAATGCTTGCGCGGCGTCTCCATAATCGTTCATTAGATATCTATATATCTCTATATATGTGTGTGTGTGTGTGTGTGTGTGTATCTGTGTGTGTCTGAATATCTGAGAAATAAAGTGAACAATACTTAACGATTCACCGTTTCTCATTTCAGCTACGTGATTTCTGGTGATGGAAACCCGGAAGTGTATATACCTATTAGGGGCAGCGGTTGATGAGGTGAAAGGATGCAAGCTTCCTTCCTACAGGCAAGCATTCGGTTACTTCCTTTACCTTCACCATGAAAAGAAAATGACAATACGTGACGCGTTGAGGAAGTCACTTCGAGCAGTGATGTCCTTCTGGGAGAAAGCTCACATTCCAACCAGACTCGAGACACACTGCGTCAGCAAACTGGATAAAGTCTTAGAGGAGTGGAAAGGACTCAAAAAACACGCCTCAAGGACGAGCGATTCACACAAGACGAAAGAAAAAGAATTCATTGAACGCCTCGATCGTCTCTTTGACATCGCCCACGCTGATTGTGAGAAATTGGTCAAGTACCCAGAGGATTGGGAGTTCCTTCAGCAGCAGCGCCAGAAAGGACGTCCAGGTTCAATGGCAGGTTTGGACATGACCCATCAGCGCCAAGTCAAAGATTGTACTCGACGTCGGGAGGAAGAGGAGAAACGAAGAAAGCGATCAGCAGCTGAAATGGAGGCAGTATCCAACGAAGCGGTTTTGGAGTCCTCATCCTCCAGCTCAGATGATAGCGAAGAAAAAGGAGCATGTGGTGGTTCGTTAGCGTCTAAACAAAGAGCAACGAAGAACATCATGACATCGGAATTTGCGGCAGCGCTTGATCGCACGCAACTCTCGTCAAGAAAGGTCACATATCTGCTGTTTGAGGCAGCTTCCAGCTTAGGGCATGATGCTAGCGACGACAACATCAATCGTGGATCCATTCATCGTCAGCGTGAAAAATTCCGTACCCTTAAGGCTCGGCAACTGAAGAGCGAGTTCCAAGGCAATAGTCCGTTGACTGTTCACTGGGACGGAAAACTCATGCAAGATCTGACGTCACGAGAATATGTTGACCGCTTACCTATTCTTGTATCTGGCTCCGGGACAGAGCAGCTCCTCGGGGTGCCAAAACTTGTCAGGAACCGCGCTGGCACAAACAAATGCCATCATAGATTGCCTGAATGAATGGGGAGTGACCGATCATGTCAAATCTGTGTGTTTCGACACAACCGCGACAAACACAGGCCACCGTGGAGGAACTTGTGTTCTTCTGGAAGAAAAAGTTAGACGTGACCGGTTACACTGCGCGTGCAGACACCATGTACTGGAGTTGGTGCTACAGGCGGCATTCGCAGCATCGCTAGATTCAGTATCTACCGGTCCAGAAATTCTGCTTTTCAAGCGCTTCCATGATTATTGGACCCGCATTGACCAGCAACAGTTCCAAACTGCGGACACAGATGCGTTCACCAAAGCAGCTATTTTTAAGCATAGAATGGAGCTCATTGAGTTTGCAAAATCACAAGCACTTCAAGTTCGTGATGACTATCAGGAATTCCTCGATCTTTCCGTCATCTTTCTTGGAGGAGTTCCATACAAAGGACTAAACTTCCGTGCCCCTGGTGCTATGCACCGGGCGAGATGGATGGCTAAGGGGCTCTATGCCATCAAGATCTGGCTCTTCCGAAGACAGTTTAAACTGACGAACACTGAGGAACGCGGAATTCGAGATATCTGCCTCTTTTCTGTTCTAGTTTACATGAAAGCGTGGGCAACAGCTCATCTGTCCATCGAAGCTCCGCTGAATGATTGGGAATTGATGAGGACGCTCCTTCGATACCCGCACAAGAAGATCTCTGATGGTACCACCAAGAAGCTGTCTGCGCACCTGTGGTACCATTCGGAGGAGGCAGTGGGTCTGGCGTTCTTTGATGAGAGGATATCGATGGAAGTGAAGTGCAGCATGGTTGCAGCGTTAGATCAAGAAGCCCCTCACATGCCGCCAAAACGACCTTTGGTTCTTGATACTATGTTCCTCAGTGACAGCAAAGGACTGGAGCAACTGATCACAAAGAACACCCGAGGATTCTTCTCAAAACTTCAGTTGCCAGATTGCTTTCTGCTCCACCATCCCAGTTCATGGACGTCAAACTCTGAATACGTGCAAGCTCGGGATGTGGTCTCCAAACTTGCAGTGGTGAACGACAGAGCAGAACGGGCCGTGGCTCTGGTGAAGGAGCTGAACGGAAAGTTGACAGTGAAAGAAGAACAGCTCCAGTTCCTCGTTCAAGTTGTCACTGACCACAGAAAGCAACACCCAGCTCCGAACAAATCAGCATTAGTGAGGACGCGAAAGAACTAATCACTGATCAGCGTATGAGCACCAATTATTCTGCTACTGTATATGTATTTTATTTCTCAAAG
Source organism: Bathynomus jamesi (assembly GCA_023014485.1). Lineage (NCBI taxonomy): Eukaryota > Metazoa > Arthropoda > Malacostraca > Isopoda > Cirolanidae > Bathynomus > Bathynomus jamesi. The sequence goes on from JAJOZX010004163.1 coordinate 107,343, forward strand.
TTTTGCTTTTGTTCCTTCTCCATTTTGTACCATTATTCGCCAAATTATGTCTTCTATTTTGATTATATAATAAACTGTTTGTATTCTTTGGGTTTTTAAGTGTCTTACTTTCGTTATTTCACCAAATTGCCTTGTTTTTTATTATCTGGTTCGGCCCA
>JAJOZX010004163.1:112500-142500 GCA_023014485.1 Bathynomus jamesi
AATATGTATATACGTTGGAGACTTTCATTTTCTATTTACAAAATATAAAATGAAAGGATAAATTAACCAAGGAAAAGTAGGCATTAAAGACCAGGAACAAGGAAAACCGCTAACTCAAGAAACAATATACCAGAAAAATGAGCTGCCTGGATCTGTATTTACAAATAACAGTAACTTGATACCAAAGTAACTTTCACAACATCAGTGAAAATCAATATGAACGCAAATATACTGAAATACTGAACCTGAACTCCAAGGCCACAAATTGCGAAGGCATAAAATCAAGCATAACAATAGACTGAAAAACCACCTTGAAGGGTAAAACAATGGGATAAAATGTTTTTTTTTTACAAAAGAGCACGAAAATTTTGGGGGAAAAAAAAAAATGTCCCCGCCTACATTTGTGACCCTGATCTTTGATGCAAGAACTCGATTCTTGAGTGTGACACACAGTCTTATGATGGTACACGTGTGTATGAAATTTCATAAATTTATGTAGTGTGATTTGAAAGCCTATTTGACCTTTCACTTCTATTTGTAACTTTGACCGCCGATGCAAGACCCTCGTTCTTGCTCACGACAGTTTGCGACGATCCATACTTACGAAGATTCATTAATTTATGTTGAGCATTTCAAAAGTTAAAGCGCGGACACGAATGCGTGATGAACTAATGAACAGAACGGACAACTGCAATCCTATATGGACTGTCCACATTTGTTTGGTCGGGGACATAAAAACTTAGAGCTATCTGATCTTTGAGGAAAAAAATAATGCACTCACCGACGATATAAAGCAATATCCGAAATATTAGAAGCTCGGTATATCCAGAACAAAGCTAAATACATAACACATTCTTTCTTTGAAGAATTTCAAGGAGTAACAGATTTTGGTTTTGCACCAGACGATCTAGTAAAGGAATCTATAACTTCCTTAGAGAGCGTCAAACGAGTGGTTACAGTCCAAGGAATATCCGTCAGAATCGGAGGTACGTAGCCAGCACCACAAAGAACAGTACAGTACAGAATATACTCGGCTATTATTCATAATCGTGCTCTCCGATACACACACACACACAGGGTGGTCCAAAAGTCCCTATCTATTTTGCCGAAATAATGACATTTCTATTTGATTTTCTACAGGCCATAGACGACGATGGATGTACAAGAACGTGACGGTAGTAACAGTATGTATCCAAGGGAAGAAGTGCAAATTGGAGAAAAATTCGAATCATTTCACAAACCAGGACCTACAGGCAAAGCAATTCGCGAGCTGGTCAATAAATTTAAAAGAACAGGATCTGTTCATGATGAGGCGCAAGATCTTTAGGTCCAGGTACCTCTTAACCCTCTAACGCCGACTGGGTCGAATACGTACCATTTCGAATACACGCATTTAGACTTAACCCTACAAAAATGTTCGGCGTTAAAGGGTTAAGAAAAAGTTGAATTTGTGAGAGATGCCTTTGAAACAAATCTTAGAATGTCAACTCGCACAGCATCACGCTGACTATGCATACTAAAAACGACTGTTCTAAGGATTTTAAAATCAACATTAAAAAGAAGTCGCCACATTCAAGTAATACACGAGTTACACCAAGAGGGATTATGCAAGACGAGCCGCCGCCATGTGCACAAAATTGATTAAAAAAAGTTCATACCAAAAATTTATTAAACCACACTCTCTTCAGCAATGAGGCAACATTCCACACATACGGAAACATTAATGGACATAATTGTCGTATCTGGGCTAGAGAAACCAACCAAGTTCTACGAATGGGGGAGAGAGATTCTCGTAAAGTTAATGTCTGGTTTGGTATGACAAGATCGAAAAGTTACGGACCTGTTTTCCTTGCAGAAGCGACGGTAACAGGGTCAATTTATCTTGACACTGTTGTCTTTCAAGATGGAGCTCCATATCACTATGCAAACATCGTTCGGGCGTACCTTGATGAGCTCTTACCAAATCGTTGGATTGGACGTGATGGAAACAGGCCCTGGGCAGTTCGATCTCCCGATTTAACACCATCAGACTTCTTCGCGTGGGGCTTTATAAACTCCCGAGGTTTATGAAACAAAAGTTACGGACCTGCAGGATCTGCGAACCCGCATTGTCGCGGCGGTTGCTAAAATAACCCCAGAGATACTTGAGAATGTGTTCCACAATGCAGTGGGCAGATTTGCAGAGACAATGATTGTGCTTCACGTCAAATCTTAGCTTTGTAAATAAATATACACCCAATTATGTTACTACATTTTTATCCTAAAATACTATTATTTCAGCAAAATAGATAGAGACTTTTGGACCACCGTTTACGTATAATAAGTAACCCATCTTAGTCTGGTAGCATCCTTTGCCGAAGATACAATAACAAGTAGAAAAATTATAAACGGGTAATACAACCTTTACGAGAGGAAACAAATTATATATACAGATGGTCAAAAATTCTTAAGATATGGAAAATTGAGAACTAATAAAATTCATGAACTTCTATACCAAAAATGGGCATAATAATTGAAGAAACTAAAATTTAGAAGTTCGACTGATTGACGATGTGACAATTATTCACTGCCAAAATCAATGGATGCAAAGAAATTCCTGGGAAAGATTAATGTCGGAAAGAGGAACAGACGTACACCAGAATTTACACATGGAAAGTAACAGGAATTAGTTTCCAGTCTCAAACTGATCCATTTAACTATCCGAAAGCCATTGGGAAAAAGAAAAGGCAAAATGTTAGTATTCCCAGAACAAATTTAGGCATGACAAGGAACATCCCGCAACACTGAAGAAAAATAGTTCTGTCGTCAAAGGACCAAGACTATTTAAACAGTCACCAAAAGAATTTTTTTTATTATTTTTTTTTCTGCAGGAAGGAGGGGGCCAAGGGCAAATGCCCGCAAAAGCGCCCCTCCCATAGAAGAAGAGCCAAAAATCAAGGTCCAGGGTTTTCGAGATGCCTAACCACTCTGCGTTTGAAAGATGGGAGGTCATAGACAGAAAGAAAGATGGATTGAGGAAGACTGTTCCAGAGTTGACCGGTTGAGTAGATGAAAGACTGAAAATACCAATTAATCCTTGCATTAGGTAGTTGGACAGAATAGGAATGAGAAAGTGTAGAAAGTCTGGTACTACGTGCTCTCCTTAAAGGAGAAGGCATGCAGTTAGAGTCCAGAAGAGCAATGTCGTTATGATAGCGATAGTAGAGAGTGAGAGTGAGGCAACATTGCGGCGAAGAGAGAGATTGAAGACAATCAGTAAGAGGCGGGGAAATGACGAGACGAAAAGCCTTCGATTCCACCCGGTCAAGTACGGCTGTATGGGTTGAACCACCCCACACACGAGAAGCATACTCCATACAGGGACAGTGAGTGGGGGTGAAGAAACCGCCGAGGCGGTACAGCACACCTAACCTCATAGAAGTTGTTTTAGAAAGTGTGTATGTGATCTTTCCAGGAAAGATCACGAGAAAAGGAAACGCCAAGAATATTAAGAGAAGAGGAAGGATTGAGTTGTGTGGAAGATTGTGACTAGTAGACAGATTGAGGAACCGAGTTTTTGAGGCATTGAAAGCCACAAGGTTTTTTCTGCCCCAATCAAATATAGCAGAAGGATCAGAAGTCGGGTGTACCATAGCCGTCGTACGCGAATCATGAGACTGCTGTGAGGGACGCTTTGGGAAGCGGGTGGAGAAGTGAAGAGTGGAATCATCGGCATAGGAGTGAATAGGACAAAGTGCTAAGTAAAAGATCATTAATAATAATAATAATAAAAAAAAAGTGGGTGACAGGACGGAACCTTGAGGAACACCACTGTTAATAGCTTTGGGAGAACAGTGGCTACCTACAACTGCAGCTATAGATCGGCCAGAAATGAGATGAAGGTTGAAGGCACAGATAGAAGGCACAGATAGAAGGATAGAAACCGAAGGGGGGCACTTTCGAAATTAAAGATTTGTGCCAGACTATCAAAAGCTTTCGCTCTGTCTAGCGCAGGGGTCACCAACCTGGGCGGTAGCGCCCACTAGTGGGCTCACATTAAAGGTAATTAAACATTTATTTCATTATTTTATTGATTATGTTGATTTATTCTTTTTGATCTAAGGTGGGCGATAAGCTTTTTTTAATTTTCAAAAAATCATAAAAGTGGGCGGTGAAAAAAAAAAAAGGTTGGTGACTGGTGACCCCTGGTCTAGCGCAATAGCTAAAGTTTCACCCAGATCCCAAAGGAGGATGACCAAGAATCAGAGATATGCAAGAAGATCGCCAGAAGCGTCCATTGCGGAATCCATACTGACGATCTGAAAGAAGATTGTGAGGAGAGGTGTTTAAGAATATTCCTATTAAGGATATATTCAAAAACTGGAAAGGCAAGAAATCAAAGCAATTGGACGATAGTTGGAGGGTTGAGAGCAGTCACCCTTCGTTGGGGCAGGCTGAATGAAAGCGAACTTCCAGCAGGAAGGAAAAGTACCAGCTGAAAGACAAAGACGTGTGTGTTTGGCTAGGCAGGGTGTCAGCACATAACAGTTCTTAAGAACAGGAGCAACACCATCAGGATCATACGCATTCCTAGAGGCGAGCCCAGAAAAAACATCTTTAGAAGAGATTCTAATTTCAGACAAAGTCAGAGGGGGGAGGAACAGCACCAGAATCGTCCAGGGTTGAATGCTGTCGGAATGGAAAAGAGGCAGGAAAGAGAAGTAAATTGTTGAAGAGGTTTTTAGCTAGATGCCAGAAAGAGGGAGAAGAATTAGAATTGGATAGATTTTCACATTTTTGTCGAATGAAGTTTTGGCGAGTCGAACAGATTTTGCACGATTCCGGACAGAAATATAAGCGGAGTGAGAGTCTGGCGTTGGATGGCGATGGTACCTTCTAAAAGCCTCCTCTCTGTTTCGGATAGCATTAGAACAAGTAAAGTTAAACCAAGGGTTTTTTTTTTTTTTTTTGCATTAATAGTAGGAATAGAATATGGAATTTATGCCTCCATGCCCGAGAGAATCACCTGTGATGCGCTCTGCACATTCAGAAGGGCTCCGGCCACGGAAGCAGTAATCTTTCATGGGAAATAACAGAAGTACTGCCTAAGGACCTCCCAATTAGCGGCGCCGGTGCTAAGGCGTCTCCTCCTGGGAGGATCCAAAGGCCGAATTGGAGCGATAGGACAGGAAACAGATAAGATTGTGATCGGAGGAGCCCAACGAAGAAAAAAGTTTCACAGAGTAAGAAGGATGAGAGGTAAGAAATAAATCCAGAATGTTGGGCCTATCTCCAAGGCGATCGGGGATACGAGTAGGGTGCTGTACAATCTGTTCTAGGTCATTTAGAATAGAAAAGTTGTAAGCTAGTTCACCAGGGATGTCAGTGAAATTGGAGGAAAGCCAAAGGTGGTGGTGGTGAACATTGAAATCTCCTAAAATGGAGATTTCAGCAAAGGGAGAGCGGGAAAGAATGTATTCCACTTTGGAAGCGAGATAGTTAAAGAATTGTGAATAGTCAGTAGAATTAGGAGAAAGATAAACAGCGCGGATGTATTTAGTTTGAGATTGGCATGTAAGCCGTAGCCAGAGGGTATAGAATTCGTAAGATTCGAGAACAAGTTAGGTCCTTGCGTACATATACGCAACATCTACCTTTGGAGTGAAATTGAGTATAAAGTAAGAGGGTACAGAAAAGGGGTTGCTGTCAGTCGTCCCAGACACCCACGTTTCAGTAAGGAAAAGACGACGAGGTTTAGAGGTGGTGGTGAGTGTTCAACAGATTGAAAATTTGAGAAAAGGCCACGAATGTTGCAGAAGTTTATGAAAAGTTAATCAGAGGTGCAGAACATCTCGAATGGACGATAGCAGATCCAGCACCGCTGCCTGGGTCTGCGTTCCCGGTATCGGCTGGGAGGGGGGGGGGAGCCAGAAGTGGCTCCCTCCACAGGGGACTCGGACTCTTGAAGTTGATGCCTTTTTTTTTTTTTTTTTTTTAAAAGATTGTGTGTAAGATACATGTGTATGTAAGCGAGGGTTAGGGAGAGAAGTGTGTGTGTTTGAGAGCATGCTGAACTGCTCACAGGATAGATGAGAGAGTAACACGAATGGTATCAATCAGTGATGTAGGACTCGAGACCGGTCTCGTGACCTTTTTATCTGGTCTCTGTCTCGACTACATTACTGATGTTCCTATAGTGCAACGAACACTTGTTTTAAGTATGCACTTAACTGCTGAAAAATGTCACAAACTATGAATTTGTGAATAAATTATGAGTAAATTTTGCAATTGTTACTTGATAACCTCTTTAGAATCTTTATTCCTGAATGTGAAATACAGAGCTTAGGAATTAGGCATTTCACAATACACTGCGCCCTCGATATATGCGAGGGATAGGTTCTGCTAAAACCTCGCATAATGCACATTCGCATATATCGAACTTATAGTTAAATGAAAAAAAATAGGGATGCGTTCCACAACTAGTTTTTTTTAACCCTCCCGGCACCCCCAACAATAAATATGCCACTTTTTTATACCAAAAACATTCAACAAGATAACAGTAATGCTACATTACATCAATACTGTACAGTATAAATATTAAAGGACATGGTAAGCTGAAGGCCCAGTACTAGGCAGAGGACGTTTAGAAGCCATATCTACAATAAACAGTAGGACAAAACTGGAAAAAGCACTAAAAAATAGTGAAAAACAGAACACAGTCCTATTAGCTTTTGCGCAAGACTACAGGCACTGGTTCCTAACCTTTAAATCCTTAGATACGCGTACGCCTAAATCTACTTCCTCGTCAACGCTCGCTAACTCTCTCTCATCCATCGTGTACGTGTAATTATTGTTACGAGAACCTACATGCAAAACTTTACATTTGTCTACGTTAAATTGCATCTGCCATTTATCCGTCCACTCCATAATCCTATTTACATCGTCTTGGAGCCTATTTCTATCGTCCTCGTTAACAACCTTACCACCTATTTTTGTATCGTCCGCGAATTTTGACACGTTACTAGTCAATCCTACATCTATGTCGTTAATGTAAATTACAAATAGCAATGGGCCTAACACTGAACCCTGTGGGACACCGCTACCTACATCTAACCACCCCGATTCACTACCATTAACAACGACCCTCTGTCTCCTAGCATGAAGCCATTCCTCTAACCAGTTAGCTACCTGACCGCGTATACCGTGCGCTTTAACCTTCGCAATTAATCTTCTATGCGGAACTGTATCGAACGCCTTTTTAAAATCTAAATAAATAACGTCAGCCGCTCTATGCCTATCGTATTCGCGCACTATTTCGTTATAAAATTCTAACAAATTAGTTAAACAAGATCTATGGCGTCGAAACCCATGCTGACTACTATTAATCAAATCTCTACTTTCTAAGTGATCGATGATACGATCCCTAACTACGGATTCCAAAAGTTTACCGACAATTGACGTTAAGCTAATGGGCCTATAATTGCTAGCTACTGTGCGGTCGCCTTTTTTAAAAATAGGCGTGACGTTAGCTAATTTGAAGTCTTCAGGAATAATCCCCGTTTCGAGTGACTGATTAAAAATCTTCGTTAAGGTCTACGATAACGTCTTTCAAATCGTTCAAATGTCTGGGATAAAAAGCGTCAGGTCCTGGAGCCTTGCTAACTTTTAGCCTATCGATATAATGGGCAATCTCACCCTCGTAAACAGTTATTTCATCCAAATTAGTCTCGCTACTAAATGGAACGATATCATCCACGTCGGGGACATTATTTACGACTTCTACGGTAAAAACTGTCGCAAAAAAGTTATTGAAAATACCCGCCATCGCCTGAGCGTCAGAAGCAAAGCGCCGTTAACATCCACTAGAGGGCCTATGTTATCTTTTATCGACTTACGATTATTGACGTATTCAAAAAACTTTTTTGGATTATGTTTACTATCCGCAGCTATAAGTATCTCTAAATTACGCTTAGCATTCCTAACTGATCTTTTAACCTGACGTCTAAGCTCGATATATCTATTAAAGTTAGCTGCCGTGCCATTGCGCTTATTAAGTTTATACGCTCTGTTACGCTCGTTTATGAACTCGCCTATTTCTCTAGTCCACCACTTGGGCCTACCATGATTTCTAGCGCGCTTGGGCCTACGAGGAATAAACTCCCTTTCAATATTCCTAAAACTTTCTTTAAACGCCATCCAATGCAAATTTGTGTCATCACCCATAAATAAGTTATCCCAGTCCACTACTCTCATCCTATCCGCAAAACTATCAAAATTAGCCCTACGAAAATCAGGGACTTCTATTACGTTACTATCCTTAGTGTTTTCTATCAATAACTTAAACCTAGGAATTTGATGATCACTACATCCTAAACTCTCGCCTACTTCTAAACCTTCGACTATATTTTCGCCGTTCGTCATCACGTCTAAAATATTGTCACCGCGCGTTGGTTCGGTAACCATCTGTCGTAAAAAATTATCTTCCATGAACTCAATCAATCTCAAACCCTCCTCATTACCAGTAAAAGTCTCCAACAATTATACTATTCCGATTGTCAATAAAGTTACCAAGAAGTGAGTAAAATCTAGTATCGGTATCGAGGGGTTGAACGGGAGGTCTATAAACAACCACAAAATTAAAACTAATACTACGCGCCCTAACTTCAACGCATATCGCATTAATTGCTGCTGGAAAATCTATCTTGACCTCGATAGCCCTAAGGGAATTATGAATGTATAGCAAAAACACCGCCACCAATCCTATGTAATCTATCATTAGTAGAGAGTTTAAAACCCGGTATATCAAGTTCCCCCAACAAGTCCCGAGTCACGGTATTTAACCACGTTTCAGTGATAGCAACTACAGTATATCATAGTTGCCGGAATAAATGATCGCCTTAAATTCCTTTAATTTATTTCTAATACTACGCGCGTTACAATAAAAGACGTTTAAGTTATTTTTTATCACGGGCCGGCGTTTTAAACTATTTTTCACGACGGGCCCGCGTTCCCCGGACCCACAACGTTTAAAGAAGGCTTCGACCTATACAGCTTTCGTACGTTTTCGTCAATTAACCTACCTAGCCTAGCATTACCTATTTCGTTAAAATGCACCCCCATCTTTTATAAAAAGGCTAGGATCACTGAATTCGGACCACAGCTTTAAGAAGGATACATTTTCCTCAGCACAAATCTCTTCTAATTTATTTTTCAAAAATATTGTTTTTGACGTAATCCTAAGACCCAAACCGTGCCTAGGGGTAATACCTAGAACTAAAGACCTATCTGACCTCGCCTTCAGGGACCTAATCCCCTATATCTCTCCAAAAGGTCAGGCACTCTCGTATCGGGCCTGTACGAGTCGTTGCCTCCTACCATCGTCACCAACATCGAGTGACGGGAGGCAACGTCAATCCTATCCACTTCGTCTCTAACTCTGTCAACCCTGGCCCCTGGGAGACAGACCACCACCCTCTTGGTTGGATGCCGTTCAACGAACTCTGTCCATATGGCGCACTAAAGAGTCCCCAATGAAAATAGTTTCCCCTCATTCACGTCCCTTTCCAAATGGGCGAAAGGGTTCGAAACCTCGATAGGGGGGGGGGGGGATTCCTATCACAACGTACGCGGTCTAGCTTCACCCTTAACTTCTCTAAATCCCTCCCCATCTACTAATCTCGGACCAACCTTAGCCCCTATCCAACCTTCCCGACAAGCTACCTAAACTAGAAACTAGGTTACGCACCTCACCCTTCAAATTACTAACGTCTTCAACGTTAGTATTGGTTCGGCTTTCGTCAACCGTAGCTCTACCCCTGCCCTCATCAAGCGTTGCAAGTCTTTCCGTTACCTCACGTACACTGCGTTTTATGTCAACTATTTCCTCCATTAACTCGCAAAAGAAACAAACTGATCTCTCGGTAATCGCCATAGGATCGCCGTTATAATATTTAAATTCTGAATACCACCGGTTTACCCCACACCTAACACACGACGCTTTCTGCGACGGCATCGCGCAGTTAAAAATTAGTTTATAACCGTCACAAGTTTAAGTTAAATTAAGCCGGCACGCTATGAAAACTTTTAAATCGCTAAAAACCACTAATATTCAATTACTTAACTATAACAATGTGAATATAAACGCAAGTATATAAAATTCAAAACGTTCCAAAAGTAAAATTATTAGCAATATGCAAAAGTAAAAGCAATATCAGAGCTCAGGAAATGCGTCCGTTCAGTACAGTCTGGCTGACGAATGAGTAGAGTCAGTGGTCTAGTTATTTGAGAGTAATGCTCATAGTTTTCTGCTTTTTAAGGAGTCGTGTTTGCACTTAACCCCCCCCGCCAAAAAAAAAAAAATAAATAATAGACAATTTGTTCAGTTAATGTATTTCAAGTTATAATAGTTCATGCTTGTTATGCATGTTCATGTTTTATACCTTTTGATTTTAAAATTTTGCAGAAAACATCCACTATGAAGCGAAATCGACCCAGTGGATTCCAACAAAGAAAAATGAAGAAGGCAAGAGAAGAGGTGGCTCAGGCAATGTCCGGATCAATTTTGAAGTATGTGACGCCTTCAACATCAAGTGCAATAGGAGAAAATCCTGAAGATATTCAGCCTGGTGAATCTGAAGGGAAAATACAAGCATCATCTTCACAAGAGGATTCAAATGAGAAAGAGCAACGATTGGAGGATGGCAATTCATCTTCTAAAAGCAGTGAAACTGATGATGAGGAGGAGACGGATAGATTTTCAATTTATTTTGATGTCGCTGCTTGGCCAATCCCGGTTCCAAATGACTTGAGAGTTGATCTTATTAAGAGGGGAAGTGAACCCTTCCAAAATAGGGATGGACCTTTCAGTGCAGTTCAAAGACAAGGAGAGAAATCCAAAGGGAAGAGTCGACAGCTGACCACTGCATGGTTCTATAAGGCTCTGCCAAATGGCAGATGAACTTGATCAATGGTTTTTTGAAGCTTTCTTTTGAAGGAGACTTCAAAAGAAAGTTTTTTTTTTTTGTTTTGTTTTTGCTGCAGACGGTTTGCTCTTGATGACAAAGGAATTGGAACATCCAGCTTTGTCACTGGATTTCAAGCATGGTGGAAGCTAAACCCAAAGGTGTCTGACCATGAGGCTTCTGAGCAGCATCTCTCATGCCTGGAGAAATGGAAGACCTTGGGAGCAGGGTTGAAGCTTCAAAAAACCATTGATCAAGTTCATCAAGCAACAATAGACAAGGAGAGAAAGAAATGGAGGGATATTTTACATAGCCTCTTGGACGTAACCTTGTTTCTGGCTCACCAGAATCTTCCTTTTCGTGGTCACAAAGAGGACATGTCATTAGCAAACAAAGGAAACTTCATGGAATTGGTAGAGTTGCTGTTAAATTATGATCCAGTTTTGAAAGAACTTTTGTAAGGATTAAGCATTCTATTCCATCTGGGAGGAGAGTGGCTTCGTATTTATCTCCAAAGATTCAGAATGAGTTCATTTGCCATTTGGGGAATTACGTCAGAGAAAATAGTGGCTGATATCAAAAAAGCAAAGTATGTTGCGATTCTTTTTGACAGCACTCCTGATGTGTCCCACACTGATCAGATGTGTGAAGTGATCAGATACGTCCATATTGAATGTGACAAAGTTGAAGTAAAGGAATCATTCTTGGGCTTCTTCCCTATTGCCGGAAAGACTGCTGCTGAGCTCACAAGGGATATCCTGAGACATCTGGAGAGAGATGGACTGGACATAAACCTGTGCCGTGGTCAAGGATATGACAACGCTGCAACTATGGTTGGGATTCATGGTGGTGTCAGTCAAAGATCAGAGATATTAATCCCAAGGCTTTGTTTGTGCCTTGTGCAAATCATTCTCTGAACCTTTGCGGAGTGCACTCATTTGGAAGCGTTTCTTCATGCGTGACTTTTTGGAACCTTGGAGAAAGTCTATTCCTTCTTTTCAGTCTCAACTCATCGATGGGAAGTGCTGATGGAGAATGTAGGCATGACAGTCAAAAAGACTTTCCCAGACAAGATGGAGTGCTCATTATGACGCTGTGAAACCAGTGAAGGCACATTTTGAAAAGCTAACCTCAGCCCTTGAAGTACTGTGCGATCCCAAAGAAAATGTGGACACAAGAGGATCAGCTCAGATTTTGCTGTCTGCTGTATGTGATTTTTTTTTTGTTACCTTTCTCTCTGGTGTGAAGTCCTGGAAGAAATTAATCTCTCGCAAAAGTATTTGCAAACAGTTTGAATCAGCTTTGAAAAGTGCATTGTGAAGCTCCAAAACTGTTTCTTGAAGATCAGCGCAATGAAATTGTGGAAAGGGCCATTCATTATGCAACTACAAAGTGTGAAGAAATGGACATTTCTATGGAGAGAAGAGGGAGAGTAAAGCTCCGAAAAAGGATGCCAGGAGAGATGGCAAAAGATGCTGGTCTCACATTGCCAGAGGAAGCAAAAAGGGTTATGTTTGAGTGTCTTGATCGCTTTCATCAAGAATTGGAGATTCGATCTAAGGCAATGGATCAAATTCTGTCAATCTTCGCTGTTATTCAGCCAAACACTTTGGTTGTTGCAACAGAAGGAAAAACTTCGGAAGTATATTCCAAATTTGACTCGGATTTTTGATGAATTCTCTGATGAAGATATCAGTGTGGAAATTGGACGACGGAGGCATTTGGAAGCTGCCAAAATCAGCGTTGAAGAGGCAAAGAAATGGACAGCATTGCAGTTTCTGGAGTTTATTGTGAAATGGGATTTTTGTGAATCTTTGCCAAGCTTGTCACTGTGTTTGACATTCTTTTTGACTGTCCGTGTCTCTATTGCTTCATGTGAAAAGTTTTTCCAAATTGAAATTGATAAAAAATTTCTTTCGCTCGACCATGAGTCAGATAAGATTGACAAATCTGGCTTTACTTTCGATTGAACATGAATATGCGAAGAAGGTGAATTTTGATGAGGTCATTAATGAATTTGCAGAAATTAAGGCTCGAAAGCAGTGTGTGTGAATCCTCTCTATTTACCTTTGAAGAATAGGCTGAGGCTCAGCCTATTCTTCAAAGGTAAATAGAGAGGATTCACGCTCAGCCGCTGAGCGTTGAGACTGGATTTCCTGTGTTTTTTTGTATAAAATAAAATGCAGTATTACCTGTTCACTGAATTTTTAATGTCCTGCATTTTTCTTATTTCCAATTCGCTTATGACAGTATTGTACTGTTTAAAAATCTACTTGCAAACATATATTTTTCTGTGTTTAAATTTTAAAATTATTTGTGGGGGGTGCCAAAGGAAGGACCCGCCCCGGGTACCAAATACTTTAGGTACGCCACTGACAGGAATCACAGGAAAGTAAAGTCAAACTTAAATACTGGAAAATCTTGAAGCAATTGTGGTGTTCAACTTCGTTCGCAACATCTAAGATCATGAGACCTAGATGTTTATGCGAAATCCGAAGCACGGTCAGTACTCACCAGTGTGTGTGTGTGTGTGTGTGTGTGTGTGTGTGTGTGTGTGTGTGTGTGTGGTTAAAACGACACTATGTGAGGGTTTTCATTTGGGTTAACAAATAAAACATCAAAAGTTGAGCTATGTGCGACCCCCCTTTTTCCCCACTCTTCTAGCTCAGATTTCACAATAAGTTTTGAACCTATTCTGAACATCAATTTAAGATATGTTAAGAATAAGTTAGAAGACCTTATTTGCCCTTATTTAAATCAATTTGCTATCTTCATTATTTATGGATACTTTTTTGTTTTAGGCAGAGTTGCCAGATTGGCCACTTTGTGGCTAAATTTCAGAAATGTGCAAAAAAGTCTGGCAACCCTAATGTTTTGTTCTTTTTGCAAAAAATTATATTTTATTTTTGTTTCAGATTATTGATTCAAACTACTGGTTTTAAGTTAAATTATTGGCTATTAAGTAAAATTAATCATGACAACAAGAAAAGGCTGAATCAAATAAATCGATCACTTTTAATGAACGTTATAACAATCGCATTAGACGTTGAAACCATATGGACAAAGTTCTCTTTCCCTACAATAAGTACTCGTGGAATCTTTCAGAAAATTGTTAGTGTGATAGAAGCAGCCTCTAAGTTGAACAGGGTTCCTATAAACCGAAGAGATGAGAGATTTGAACAAAACGTTTTCGAGTATGTACCTATGTTTGATGTATGTACCTGTGATTGCTACGATAGAGAGATTGATAGAAATGCCTAACGGTGCAAGGATAAAATAATAACGGTTGAGTGGGATTCTTTTGTAGGACAAAAGCAAAGATTAAACCAATTGGGGCCAATTGATAGAAAAGCTGCTTTGATGAGGAAAAGTTCTATTGCTAGAGCTCAAAAAGAAAACGAATGCCGAATGAGATCACAAGCAGAATTGACTGAAGCTATCTATCAGAGTTGTCCCTTCAACATCACAAGAATCACAGGATGCAGCCGGTGCTGAGAGCAGGGAGGTAGAGACCGACCAAGAGGATGAAGACTTCGTGCCTAATATAGAGTTAATAGAGAATGAGCAGAACAGATATACTGTATACCTATGAAGAGTTGGCAGTGACCGCAGATCGTTACAGAGTGAGTTGCAGGGCAGCAGCAATTGTTAATGCGGTTTTAAAAGATATGGAAATCTTGGATCAGGGAAACATGACTGATAGAAAGAAGCTGGAGAGGGAAAGAGCACGAGTAGGTAAAAAATTGAGTACCAGGGTTAAATCGGAGAATATAGGAATAGAATGCATTGGCTTTGATGGGAAAAGAGATGACACATTAACCAGGGCAGGCAAGATCAAAGAAAAGCACTACGTCATTGTTAAAGCCTGGAAATATCTACAGGGTGTCCCATAAGTCCGGCATCATAGGAGAAATTCCTATTTTTCTATTTCTACAAACCATAATTTATGCTCGGGATGCCAATTTCCCGTCCACCACTCTGTTCAGTGACGAGGCTGTTTTTTATGGAAATGGTGAGGTAAATCGACAGAACACGCGCTACTGGTCTCAAAACAACCCTCACTGGTATACCTCTTCAAAGGATCAAGGTGCATCTCGGGTGATGGTATGGTGTGGCATTTGGAAGGATCGCATCATAGGCCCCCCCCTTTTTCGATGAACATGTCACTGGAGGCACCTACCTACGTATGCTCAAGGAAAAAGCATTTCCCAGCGTCTTGAACGAAGAAGGAAATTTCCCAACATGGTTCCAGCAAGACGGCGCTCCTGCACATTACAACACCCAAGTAAGGGAGTACCTGTACCAACAATTCCCCGGTCATTGGATAGGACGTCGAGGGCCTGTGGAATGGCTAGCTAGAAGCCGGATCTCACGCCACTAGATTTTTATCTCTGGGGCCACTTGAAAGCGCTGGTATACGCAGAGAAAATTAGGTGTGTTGAACATTTGCGGCAGCGCATTATTGGGGCCTGTAACACCATTACTCCTGACATCATTCATCGTGTGCTTGCTGACTGGGTATCACGTCTGAATTTGTGTATTGAAAACAATGGTGGACATATTGAGCACGTTCTGTAAAAAAAAAAGCTTTTGTTTTGCCTTTTTTTATTATTTTTCCTATGATGCCGGACTTATGGGACACCCTGTATATAGATCATGTAACACCTGGTCATGGAAATGCTCGTTGTGTAGCAGAAGAGCTGATTACTGTAATAGTGGATTCAAAGTTCACACTCTAAAAGCTTTACTATGTGATGGCACTGCTGTGAACACTGGAAGAATCGGTGGAGTAATAAAGCTTGTTGAAATCTACCTGAATAGGTTTGTTCAGTGGCTGGTATGCCTTCTTCATATGAACGAACTACCATTCAGGCACGTCTACGAGGAAATAGATGGAAAAACAATGGGCCCAAGTACTTTCAAGGGTTCAAGTGGAAATAAATTGAAAACTGCAAGTGGTTGCTTTTTCTCCTGTTAAAGGAAACATTCATGAAATTCCACCTATGATGTTAATACTTTAAGCAGTGACCAAAGTATCTACAATATGTGCCTAGCTGTTCAACCTGGAAATGTCTCCAAAGATCTCGCAGAAAGATCTGGTACAATTCATTATGCTCGTTGGCTAACTACAGGGTGTCCCGTAAGTCTGGACCCATAGGGAAAAATAATAAAATTACAAAATAGTCCAAAAATTTATTACATAATCTGTTCAAAGTGTCCGCCGTTGTGTCGCACACATAGTTGAAGACGCAATCTCCACTGCGACAGCACTTTCTGAATCACAGTCGCAGAAATTTCTTGACACGCCTCCACAATGCGTGCTTTAAGGTGGAAAATGTTCTGAAGTTTGACCTCGTACACTTTAGCTTTCAAGTGGCCCCACAAATAAAAATCATAAAAAATAATAAAAAAATAAAATAATAATAATAACATAATAAAAAAATATATTATAAATCCCTATGGGTCCAGACTTACGGGACACCCTGTAGAGCAAATAGAATTCTTAGACTACTTGTCAACACCAAATCCAACCCAAGATCTCAAAGATCTAGTAGAAATTATTATGCTATCTTATGCTCCAGGATGGTTTTAGGTTAAATCACATCCACTGGCATCTGATGGATCATCTACCTTTTGGTACTAGGGTTATCTGCTGCGCGACTTGGAGAAATACAGATTGATCATGGAACGGTGTTTCAGAATAACACTTACTTTGTGAACCCCGAAAATACTCTACTATCGATGATAACAGACTCAAGAAGTTAGAGGTTGCAATCCAGAGGATCACTCTCTCAAGAAATACATTTTCTGGATCAAGAAACTTTGACCTACCTCGAACTCTTAATTTTTATTCTTCAGACTACACTGAAATGCTTGATTGGCAGAAAGCAGTAATTTATCCGCCTCCACTTCTGAGAAACTTTAGCAATAAGGAACTTTAGCTAGCAAGACAAGAACCACTCAAAATACCAGCCTTTCCTTGTCACAGCCAAAGAGTAGAAAGCGCCGTGAATCTAGTCACGAATGCACTGATGTACAAATCGGCTACGAAAATCGCCAAAAATATATTCTTAACCTACTGGAATCACGGCAAAGACTGCTTAAATTTGAATAGAAAGGACAGTGGAATAAATAAACACGCAGTGTTACTTTCAAAATAGCTTAAGTTTATGTATCGTGCAAAAGAGCACTTCATTAGGTAGTGTTTCTTTTTCTTGTAGAAGACAAGTTCTGTTGTTTAATTTCTCAAAAATGTTATGTAATTCATTAATTTGTCCCTTATTTTTTTATCTTAATATAGAGTATATATACTCAAAAACACGTAAAAATGTCATTTTCTGAGCTTGAATAAAAAAACAAACTAGTTTAACACGGCTGAAACATTTTTTATCCGTGCTTTTACTGAGAAAGTGTACATTTTGGCAAATTAAAACTAAAAACCGAAAATTTGTGCCGGGGGTAGGAGACTTAGTATACGCGAAATATTTTACTGGGTGACTACTGTGACCCATACGAAACCCCAACAATGTGTCACTTGAATATAAAAAATATCAACCCGCCCTAGCCCTGCCACTACTAGTTACATAATGTGGACGCAGAGAACGGTTTCCCATCCAACTACTATCCAAACCCATGTCCCGTAATTCGCTGATCGACGGGAAACGGTATAACGACATTGGACAATGTCGTTATACCGTTTTTCAAAAAACTTTAATTTACCTAAAAAAAAGCAATTATTACCTACCGTTATTACGCTCCAACGACTTATTACAAAAAGTCTTGGCTTACGAAATTATCTGCAGTTTATTCAGTTTTCTTACAATATGGATAAAGCGTAAAGTTAATATTAAAGTTTTTTCCTCGTTATAAGCAGAAGTTTGGATTCATAAATACGCAAGGTTCTGGACGAAACTTTATACGTACTGTTAAAATACAGTAATTTGGATACACTTTCCTATATTTGTAAACCGATTTAGTTCGAATGTTTAGCTATTTTTTTTGTACTAAACCATTTGTGACTTACTTCGGGGGTGAGTGCAAATCAGATTTTACAAGATGGTTCAAAGGGATATTAGATTGAAAGGTTTATGCGCGGACTAGTTACTCCTCTGATAATTCAAAACTGTTAGGGACTCTATAGCGTTTATCAGAACTTTAGTTCGTAACTAATTCAAAGGGATACAACCAACCATTAAACGCCTATCCATCCATGATCCGCATCATTTCAGTAGTTTGTTGATGCAATGTTTATCAAGTCCGGCAACCAATATCGACGTCAACTACTTATTAAAAATAATTTTCAAATTGTTGTAAAAGAGGGAAACAGGCACTAGGTGACAAACTGAAAACATTGTATTCAAGAGCAATTCATGTAAGCATGTGTGTGAGAATATAAAGAACATATAAAGACTACATATTTGTTAAGGTTGAACTGTTTTTTCATCCAGGATAATGTGGAGATATGACCATTTCAATGGAGCCCCACACTATTTTTTAAGTTTTCATGGATAAATTATTATTTTTAAAAAAGAGATGAGCGATAATAGTTTTGTAAATTTGCTAATAATCCACAATAGTAGTTCTACGTAATAGTTATCAAAACAAAAAGTAATAGCCTCTATTAGCAGTCACTGAGCCTGATATCACTTTTGAAGGGAGGTTGTCCGTCAAAATTAGCCCCTTAGCTATGCCAATATTGTGAGAAGTATCCGCCTCTGCTCGAGAATAAGAGTCAAGGGGATCTTTCATAAGATCATTCGCGGTTCAAACCAAATGCAAGTTTATACAGGGTGTCCTATAAGTCCGGCATCATAGGAGAAATTCATATTTTTCTATTTCGACAGGCCATAATGTCTGAGCAAGGAAGAACGAATCCAAATAATTCCACTCTCAGGAAATCGGAGTCAAAA
Source organism: Bathynomus jamesi (assembly GCA_023014485.1). Classification (NCBI taxonomy): domain Eukaryota; kingdom Metazoa; phylum Arthropoda; class Malacostraca; order Isopoda; family Cirolanidae; genus Bathynomus; species Bathynomus jamesi. Next base: position 131,351 of record JAJOZX010004163.1, read on the forward strand.
AGAGGCCGCTGCTGAATTTAACAGACTACATCCAGACCGCGAGCCAATAACACAGAGTTGTGTTAGCAGACTTGTTGCAAAGTTTAAGGAAACAGGATCCATAGAAGATAAACCACGCAGTGGACCTTCAAGGAGGTCCACTGACGATGATACAGCGACTGCTATCCTGGCTCATTTTAACAGAAGTCCCAATAAATCTCTTCGGCGATTGTCCGCCGAGACAGGAGTGTCGAAAAGTAGTATCCATCGCATTCTTCAGGGTCACAAATGGCATCCATATAAACTTCAGGTCCTACAGAAATTAAGCGAAGATGATCCCGACCGGCGGATGGAATTTTGTGAATGGGCTACGGAACAATACATACTGAGCACGTTCTGTAAATAAAAGCTTTTGTTTTGCCTTTTTTTATTATTTTTCCTATGATGCCGGACTTATGGGACACCCTGTACAATAAAACTCAAAACCTGACTAATAATGGGGAAAAATCTGGACCTACCAGTATCTTTCGCGGGCTGATCGTGCATGGCGAACTGATGCAAACTCGACTCCACCTCCAAGTACGTCTCTTCACCGCTTTTAAGGTAAGTGTCGATACCTAAAAGGCATCAAAATGCATCATGCGAATTGAGAGAAAAACGAAAGGGCTCTTTAAGGGAAGGTTTGAAGCGAGGGTTTAACACTGAAGAAAGGCAAACTACAAAATCAGAGTAAATAGATAGACACATGCTTAATCAAATAAGCTTGATCGAGCTTAATGTACTCGAGGAATTAAAATGGTTTGATAGCTACAATCAGTAGAAATGTGATATAAAATGAAGGCCTACGTGGATTACACAACTAATTTACAGACTAATTAATCTAGAGAATCATAAACGCTTGGTATTCTAATTCTACATCAAATCAAAGAAAGAACGCTTAAACGAACATTCTATAGGTATGAATTAAGGTACGGTTATTTAGCATAAAGCTTTATACGATTCAATTTTGGAGCAAAACAAGTTTCATGCATAGTACTTCTGATGCAGTTTCATGACGAATGACTCACTACAAGCGAATGAATGATGCGAAGGAAGGAAGGAGGAAAGTAAGTAAGTAGGGAGGGAAGGAGGGAAGGAAGGAGGGAAGGAGGGAGGGAAGGAGGGAGAGAAAGTAAGTAAGTAAGTAGGGAGGGAAGGAGGGAGAGAAAGTAAGTAAGTAAGTAGGGAGGGAAGGAGGGAGAGAAAGTAAGTAAGTAAGTAGGGAGGGAAGGAGGGAGAGAAAGTAAGTAAGTAAGTAGGGAGGGAAGGAGGGAGAGAAAGTAAGTAAGTAAGTAGGGAGGGAAGGAGGGAGAGAAAGTAAGTAAGTAAGTAGGGAGGGAAGGAGGAGAGAAAGTAAGTAAGTAAGTAAGTAGGGAGGGAAGGAGGGAGAGAAAGTAAGTAAGTAAGTAAGTAGGGAGGGAAGGAGGGAGAGAAAGTAAGTAAGTAAGTAGGGAGGGAAGGAGGGAGAGAAGTAAGTAAGTAAGTAGGGAGGGAAGGTAAGTAAGTAAGTAGGGAGGGAAGGAGGGAGGGAAGGAGGGAGGGAAGGAGGGAGGGAAGGAGGGAGAGAAAGTAAGTAAGTAAGTAGGGAGGGGGGAAGGAGGGAGAGAAAGTAAGTAAGTAAGTAGGGAGGGAAGGAGGGAGGAAGGAGGGAGGGAAGGAGGGAGAGAAAGTAAGTAAGTAAGTAGGGAGGGAAGGAGGGAGGGAAGGAGGGAGAGAAAGTTAAGTAAGTAGGGGGAAGGAGGGAGGGAAGGAGGGAGAGAAAGTAAGTAAGTAAGTAGGGAGGGAAGGAGGAAAGAAAGAAAGTAAGTAAGTAAGTAGGGAGGGAAGGAGGGAGGGAAGGAGGGAGAGAAAGTAAGTAAGTAGGGAGGGAAGGAGGGAGGGAGGGAAGGGAGGGAGGGAGGGAAGGGAGGGAGGGAGGGAAGGGAGGGAGGAGGGAAGGAGGGAGGGAAGGAGGGAGGGAAGGAGGGAGAGAAAGTAAGTAAGTAGGGAGGGAAGGGAGGGAGGGAGGGAAGGAGGGAGGGAAGGGAAGGGAGGGAGGGAGGGAAGGGAGGGAGGGAGGGAAGGGAGGGAAGGGAGGGGGAAGGAAGAAGGGAGGGAAGGAAGGAGGGAGGGAAGGAAGAAGGAGGGAAGAAGGAGGGAGGGAAGGAAGGAGGGAGGGAGGGAGGGAAGGAGGGAGGGAAGGAAGGAAGGAGGGAGGGAAGGAAGGAAGGAGGGAGGGAGGGAGGGAGGGAGGGAAGGAAGGAAGGAAAGTAAAGGGGGGTGGGGCAAGGAAGCAAGTCTCCATGAACGCACTCAGTAACTTTGATTTCTCACCTGGGTGTTCACAAGTGAGACCATCTGGCATAAGAATCAATCCATCTGGGCAAGCGCAAGTGATCTTAGGAACGGACGGGTTTAACTGGGGCGCGGGTAAGCAGAGATGGGTACAGAGGCCATTCAATGGTGTACAGTGATTAGTACCATTTGGCTGCCGATAACTGTGGTACACATGAACTGTCATTGGGCTCTAGAAGGAAAAAAGATTAAGATTTAAGGAACTGAAATGTTAAACAGAAATAAATAAATAAATGCATGTATACATACATACATAATCGCAATCTTATTTCCAACGAATAGGGGTAAGAAGGCAGAAACAACCCCTGGATAATGATGATTAATGATTGGTTTTGTTTAACCTCTTTCGCAACACCTAAGGTCATATGACGGAGAGGACACCTCCAGCTTTGCGTGGGATCCGAACCACCGGTCGCTACATAGTCTGGACGCAGCGGACGGTCTCCCATCCAACTACTATCCGACCCAATGTCGCTTAACTTCGCTGATCAACGGGAAGCAGTGTTATGACATTGGCTACGACGACCCGGAAAATACTGAAGGTAATGAGGCGAAAAGGTAGGAACTAAAGCCTATACATCCATTCACACACGCGTTCTAGTGGACCAGCGTTTCTCCCCATGGCAAAATTCCGCATCTGTGGCGCTTCATACGTAACGCGTGGTGCGCTTCCAAGGCTTGTCAAAATTGAGTGTGTCCAGAACTTCCCTACTTCAAACAAACCACTTCCATTCCAACCTACTTGCATCACACAGATCAATTCTACGCTTACTCACTCAATCATTCACCATGTCCATCCATCCCTCATCTCTACCTTCCTCCTCTCTTTTTATCTTCGCAAACACTCATCTTCCACTCTTTCAACATGCCCAAACTACCTTAACACTTCCCTCAATTTTCACTGCCACTGACTTCAGACCACCACATTTTTTCACCACGCTATTTCTTATCCTATTAAACTGACGCACACCACACATACTTCCCAGATTATTCATACTCTTCGGTTCAATACACATCCCAAATACTTAAGATTCGTCCACCTTAGTGTTTCACTATTTACCATCACATGACAGTCCGAATTTCCCTATCTCCACAATCGATAACTTGTTCTTAACCACTCACTTTCAACAATTTTCTCTCTCACACCGCCACAACACTTAAAAACCTTTTGCATATCATACTTTGCGCGCAAATAGCGCAGAATCATCCGTATACAATTTGACAGGCCCCACCTATTTCCATCATGCATCAGTTTCGTTCATCTTTCTAGCATCCGCACTTTAATCTCTCTCATCACCCCATCCATAAACTGACTGAATAGCCACGGAGATACCCTTGATGCACACCAACACTTGTATGAAACCACTCCCTCAGTTCTTTATTTACTCGTCACATACCCTACTTCCATCATAAAAACTCTTCACCGCACTCAAGAGTCTACCGCCAACCCCATATACAAAGGTTGGCAGGACCGAACTCCAGGAACTCGGTCCTTAAAAAGGACCGTGAGCGGGAAAGTCGGTCCTTTTCTCAGTGAGGACCGAAATGAGGAGAGACGGTTCATTTTTAAGCAATTCCGGATGGTCCGGTTGATCTTGTTTAGTGATTTTAGTGTGTTTAGTGATTATTTGAAGTTCTAAAGAAGATGGATAGTTTTTTTCAGAAGACTCAGAAAGAGACTGAGACTGAACTGAAACTTGTTTCAACACCTGGAGGAGACGAAGAATCTACTGATGTTAGTGCTTCAACTTCAAGTCAAGCAACTGGAGCTCCTAGCGGAAGAACTGAACCCGGCAATCCCTGGCCGTACCTGGACAAATACTTTGAATACCTGGGCCCCAAGGGTGAGCAGAACCTGGAGTACAAGTGCTTGCTGTGCCTGCCGAACAAGAACATCCTCTCGACAAGCAACAAGAGCCAAAACAACCTCAAGCGACATGTCTCCAGGCGCCACCCTCACGTCCAGAACCAGTTCGACCAGTGCACCAGTGCTGCGCTACACCCCAAGTTCAAATTGGGCTGGGTGAGGCTGGTGGAGGACGTCATGTATGACGTCGAGGAGATCAAGGCCAAGGTGAAGCGTGAAGCAGCAGATGATGTCTATGGTGGAGAGGATTCTGGCAAGAGCGGACTCAGGCAAGGACACCAGCAGCAGCGAGGGTGAGAATGACCAGGACAATGACTTCTTCTTTGAGGTCTCTACGAGGGCGGGGAGAAGACGAAGGAGACCGGGACCAAGTTGGAGACATTTCTCAGCGAGAGGCCTGTGAAACCCTTCATCTTCAACAAGGACTCGTTCCCCAGCCCGGCGTTGAAGGACTTGTTCATCAAGTTTAACACGCCTATCCCATCCAGTGCCGCCGTGGAGAGGCTCTTCTCTTTGGGGAAGGACGTCCTGAAGCCGAAAAGGTCAGGGCTCAGTGACAGCCATTTTGAAATGCTAGTCTTCTTGAAGGGAAACTCAAGCATTTAACTTAACTTTTTTTTTCATCATTTATGTATTGTATTAATTATAATTTACGTTAATAAAATTAATGATTTCCGGTCTTTAATTTCATTTTAATCAAATTTTTCACTTATATTATATATAAGGACCGAGGACCGAGTCGTTCCTAGGTCCTATCTTCAGAAAGGACCGTGACCGGGACCGTCGGTCCAGTTTGAGGCAAGGACCGGGACCGTCGGTTCGTTTTGAGGCCCGGGTGCCCACCTTTGCCCATATATACCGAAGACCTGTCACAGTGTTTCTCTATTCACTATCATACGCTTTCTCAAGATCCATAAAACTACGAAAATGAAAAGGATTGAAAACATTGAAAATGAATGTGTAAAACATGAAAACTAAGCACTGAATATGAACTGACTTGAAACACGTTCGTCTATTACTTGGACGAAACAAAACAAACACGTTCCTCCCAATCATCTTACTTCTCCACACAACTCCTTACTACTATGTCACATTCTTTAAAGGAAGACTGACTGATAAACGATTTAGGCCATTCACACCACACCATAACAAACCTCACATCAGTGGGGCTAATGCGTCAACCTTTCATCGATTTCTAACTCGTTAGCCAGAGACCACGAACATTTTTCAAATTCACCAACCTCGCTTCAAACAGCTGATAGGGCTGCATTAACAATAAATTGGCGCAAATGTAATTAGTACAAATGCATTTCCACGATTTATAAAATACATCATAAAATTAAGGTATTTATCACACACAATATAACGAAGTGTTAGTAGCCTGAAATCAAATTCCTTAATATATATAACTTTTAGCCAAAATGGTTTGGTCAAAGTCCCTACAAATTTCTCTGTGAATTTACAAGAGTTTAAACTGAAATTACTAATGGCCTTGACCGATTCAGCAAAGCTGTTACTTCAACTTACAGAGTGGGCGAAAGATACAATTTCTAAGTTTTGTCCAGAAAACTTGTTAGCTTTCAAAATAGCTCCTTTGGTCCAATCGGTCCAGTAAAGCGTGTCCTCGAACACCGTAATGGAAAAGGGGTGGGGAAGATGTTCTTTCGAGAACAAGATAACCTGTAAAAGACAACATTATAAACTTTATATTCTGTTCCACCGTTAAGAGTGTCTTTATCCGATCATCTACGATCCGAACGAAAGGAATATTTAACTTTGCGCAAGCTCAAACGAACGATCTTACCCTTCGATGGGAACCGTCGAAATTACATGACGAAATCGTGTGTTTCTTCGAATCGACCCAATACACTTTTCTCAACACGAAGTCGACGGTGAGGCCGTTCGGCCACCGAATGTCCCTCGTTACAATAGCCTACGGAAGGAGGAAGAATCGCGTAGTTACCAAAAATGGGAAATTGAATATGTATTCACTAGCGTTTGCAAATGCATAACAATCTTCGCTACTCTATAAAAAAAAAAATCCTGTACCTAATGGCTTTTTTCGAGATTTGTAATTTCAACTAAAAATCGATCCTACTAAGTCCAATCCCATTATTTAAAAAAAAAAAAAAAAAAAAATTAACCAATATCAAGTGCCTATCATAATACACGGGGATGCCCATGATCTTTCGCTTGTGACCTTCACTGCACTATCACTACATTCAGTATTGTAAGAGTGGATGCTATGATTGCACCTTGTTAATGACTCGTGTGACACCTTGTATTCTTTAATGGTTAGGGTAAGACTACCTGACAAAGACGGGAGGGGCGTAACTCACCTCACGATGCGTGCCATCCATGCCCGCTCTTTCAATTTTAGCCTCCATGCCCCAATCTGTCCAGAACATCCATCCCTCAATAGGGTAAATGGCGATAGCTCTCGGTTCGCCGAGGTTCCTCTGGAAAAGGGTCTTCCTCATATCCCCGTTGAAGTCGGCCACCTATTTGTAGGGGGGTGGGAGGAAGGAGTTCAGTGTCCATGATGAGGCAAATCGACAAAATTATTCGTTAGGCGGGTATGAAAGAGTATAATATAAGTGCACCTATACCCACTTACAAGAAAAAATAAAAAGACCAACAATGTTACTTTTAGTAAAGTTTAGTTAATTTAACCCAACGAATGGCAAGGGAGGAGGGCAAAATTTGAACATTCAACGAATTGGTCTGTAATAAGTTTTATTTTCCCCTCGTTTCCATGCGAGTGAAGTGGGTATGAAGCACCCTTCCTAAATAAATTATCATTCTGGGCGAGACTTCTCATCTCATACCTCGACTGTGTTGTTGTCGGCATTCGTCCAATAGATGTGGTTGTAGATCCAATCAACGGCAAGGCCATCCGTGTTTGTCATGTCCTTCGTGATCACCAGCTCTTTCTTCTGTCCTTCGTCGATAGGGGCTCTGAGACAGGAATATCAAGTCTTAAAACACGCTTTTATAAAAGAAATGATGGGGCTGTCCAACCTCCTTCGCAACATATAAGATCATATGAAGGAGGGGAACTATAGCTTTTCGTGGGATCCGAACCACTGGTGGCTATATAATCTGGACGTAGAGGACGGTCTTCCCTCTAACTACTACTGAGACCCAATGTTGCGTAACTTCGCTGATCGATGGAAAACGGTGTTACAACATTGGCCACGACGTAGCCCACACACTTCTATGAAATATATGCATCTTATAAAGGACATTCGAACCTTCTTCACAAACCAATACAAAAGGAAGGGTGCTTATGACAACGACTACGACTGTATTGAGGAAACCTGCCTGATGCAGAAAGATATCGATGGAGTTCGAAACATGAATTCAGTCGACAATGTGTGCGCGCGCGCAAGGGTTTTTTTTTGGCGGAATGCGCTGGAATGTCGTTCAGATACCTTTAATTTCAACATGCAGAAGAAAATTTAATGTTTTTATTTTCATTTTTTTTACATTCCAAGATTTTAGGATGAAGAATGCTCTTTTTTTTTGGATTGGGATAGGGGTAACAGATGGCAAAGGTTGCAAGAAATTTATAGCAGAGTTCCGGAACCTTTCTTTCCAGGAAAAAAGCACTATGTATGTATGCAGACACCAAGCAGGTAAAAAAAAAAGAAGTTTTTTACTGCTAAAATATTCCTCTCGAATCTCAAAAAAACCAATCATACTTTGAACTTTATTATGCACTTTATCTCCAACCCCAGTGAGATACAACAAAATTTTAAACACAGCAAGAAATGTGTAACGGAAGAGGCTGAGGTAGGCAGGAGAGGATTGGAGATGAGACTCATCCTTTTCTCTGAATAAATACTTTTAAAATTGTTTATTTCTGGTGGCAAAGCAACACGGAAGGAGGCACAGCATTTGCACCAAAATTTAACTTGCCTTAAAATAGTTTCGTTTGATCCAAAACATACCTTTCGATTGCGCTAAGTTTTTAGGTTACATAAATCTACCCGATAGTTCGACTAACCTAATTTAACTGATGGAACCTAACTTTTCCTGATATAGAAGCAAGAGGATGTCTCGATACGCTTAAACGAAACCGATATAAAAACGATACATTTTGGCTTATAAATTAAATTTTGGCGCACACGCTATATAGCCCGTCACAAAGGGCATTCAATGACGGACGCTAGTCCGGACTCTTGGATGTGTTCTATCAGTGATTAGTTTTTTTGACGAGAACAAAGCGTGTCAGTATAAGCAACGTGCCTTTCCCATAGTTCTTGAGATAACTAATGAACGAATGAATGGATGAATCCCAATACATGTACAAGAGTAACGGGTAACATAGGGACCTAACTCTAACCGTGGCGAAGGTGGCCATCGAACCCGGACCTTTGCAGCTTTAGCCCAATTTCAAACCAATCCTAACAAAGGTAACAAAAGCACTTACTTGTAGATGCATCTGTCTTTGGCATCTGTCCAAAATATCATTCCTGTCTTGAAAACGAAGTCTAGAGCGGCTGAGCCATCAGTTTCGTTTACGATCGCAGTCACCTACAACGAGATTCCAAAAATTAACTCCCGCCAGTTAAACCATTCCGACAGAGACAGACACAGACAATTAACTCCCGCCAGTTAAACCATTCCGACAGACAGACACAGACAATTAACTCCCGCCAGTTAAACCATTCCGACAGACAGACACAGACAATTAACTCCCGCCAGTTAAACCATTCCGACAGACAGACACAGACAATTAACTCCCGCCAGTTAAACCATTCCGACAGGCAGACAGACAATTAACTCCCGCCAGTTAAGCCATTCCGACAGGCAGACAGACAATTAACTCCCGCCAGTTAAGCCATTCCGACAGGCAGACAGACAATTAACTCCCGCCAGTTAAACCATTCCGACAGGCAGACAGACAATTAACTCCCGCCAGTTAAACCATTCCGACAGACAGACACAGACAATTAACTCCCGCCAGTTAAACCATTCCGACACAGATAGACACAGACAATTAACTCCCGCCAGTTAAACCATTCCGACACAGACAGACAGACACAATTAACTCCCGCCAGTTAAACCATTCCGACACAGACAGACAGACACAATTAACTCCCGCCAGTTAAACCATTCCGACACAGACAGACAGACAATTAACTCCCGCCAGTTAAACCATTCCGACACAGACAGACAGACAATTAACTCCCGCCAGTTAAACCATTCCGACAGACAGACACAGACAATTAACTCCCGCCAGTTAAACCATTCCGACACAGACAGACAGACAGACACAATTAACTCCCGCCAGTTAAACCATTCCGACACAGACAGACAGACACAATTAACTCCCGCCAGTTAAACCATTCCGACACAGACAGACAGACAATTAACTCCCGCCAGTTAAACCATTCCGACAGGCAGACAGACAATTAACTCCCGCCAGTTAAACCATTCCGACAGGCAGACAGACAATTAACTCCCGCCAGTTAAACCATTCCGACAGGCAGACAGACAATTAACTCCCGCCAGTTAAACCATTCCGACAGGCAGACAGACAATTAACTCCCGCCAGTTAAACCATTCCGACAGGCAGACAGACAATTAACTCCCGCCAGTTAAACCATTCCGACAGGCAGACAGACAATTAACTCCCGCCAGTTAAACCATTCCGACAGGCAGAAGGGATGAGATGAGGCTTACCTCCTGGTGATCGAGCGAGATTTTTCTGATATCGTAATAGTCGGCAAAGAGGAGAGAAGCGTGGCCTTCCATGGCCTTGCACCTGTGAGTGTCGTGGGGATCTTTGGCATAACCAGCTACGCATTCGCACTTGTAAAAACCTTTCTGATTCGAGCACAGCTGAGAACACAACCCGGGCTCTAAGCATTCATTTATATCTGCAGGCGAAGAGGAGTCACTGACTGAATCTAAAAGACGTCTTTCCTAATCGCTGAATACCAGGTATGGGATAACTGTAGTTAACCCTTTCATACCCAAATTAAGTCGAAAAGTAAAAAAAAAAATTGGGATATAAAAATCGTTTAATTGGACCCAAAATAACTGAAAAATATATTTTACAAAGTTTTGTTCATAATTAATAAAATACGAAATGTGTTAAATTTCACACATTGGGAACTGGAAGGTCTAAAATTGCTTCCAAAGTTAACGATGAAAATTTCACACACTGGGCATTAAAGGGTTAAATACTTTTTTTCATGTAATTGACTACCTAAAATGTAATTGTAATTAATTACACATTAGGAAACCAAGGTAATTGATACAATTACAGTTAATTACTTTAAATTACATAAATATTAAAATTAATGGGTCATACTTATAGTTTAAACTACTTGCTTATCATGTCTCATGGAGCTTTCTTTTGAAATAAAATTTTATTCTTTTTATTTGAAATAAAATGTTCCATTTATTTCAAATGTTCTTAACTAAAGTTCCACTTTTTTGCCCTTATTATTTTTATAAAATAAATGCCAGTTCTTTTGTCTTATATTAGTACTCGTACTTTTTGAGCGCATTATCTCTAGTTTCATTAGACCATATCGCATACATATACACTATATGTCTAATGTCCAACTGTCCATAGCAAGAACTGCTTGATGAAAAATAGTTCCGTAAAAAAAAAAAAAAACTACATTTTATTGACTTAATATTATCTAGTTTTCATTCAAGATATAATTGTCAAAACTGAAATGGAATCAAACGCGCGTTAAAGTTTTAAAAAATGTAAATAGCCATACAAGCATCAAATATTCATCGATTATGATAAACTTGGTCTCATTTTGAAGGTATTTTGTCGTAGACTACAGGCATGATAAAAAGGAAAGGATAGTTTCCAAATTTGGGACCATGGCGGGCTCGTCACTGTCGAACGGAGCACCTCAATTGTGATTAATTAATAAAGTAATTGTAATCTAGTATTTCA